>JAREIK010002415.1:1277505-1450005 GCA_029783825.1 Sapria himalayana | reverse complement strand
GAAGAAAAAGAAGAGGGAGAATATGTAAAAAAAGAAGAGGAAAAAGTGAAAGAAGAAGAAGATGATGATGAAGAAAAAGAAAAATAAGGAGAAGATAAATAAGAAGAAGAAAAAGAAGAAGAAGAAGAGAAGATAAGAAGAGAAAGAAGAAGGCTTGGATAGAGGAAGAAGATAAAGACACAGGAGAAGAAGAAGTAGAAGAGAAGAAGAAGAAGAAGAAAATAATAAAGCGGAAGAAGTTGAATAAAAAGGAGAAATTGAACAAGAAATAAAGAGTAAGAAGAAAAAAAAGAAGAGTAAGAAAAGAGTATAAAAAAGAAGAAGAAAAAGAAGTAAATAAGAAAAATATGAAAAAATAAGAAGGAAAAGAAAATAAAAGAAATAGAAAAAATAAGACGAGGATTAAAAAGTAGAAAAAGAAGAAGAAGATAAAGAATAATTATAAGAAGAGGAAGGAAGATAAAGAAGAAGATAAAGAATATAAAGAAGAAGAAGAAGATAAAGAATAAGAATAATAAGAATAAGATAAAAAAAAGAAGAAGATAAAGAAAAAGAATAAAATGAATAATAGGAAAAAGAAGAAGAAAAAAAATGTTGACGATAAAAAAAGAGAGAAGAGGAAGAAGAAGAAGAAGAGTAGGAGGAGGAAAAAAAGATAAAGAAGAAGAAGAAAGAAATGCAATAAGAGGAGGACGAACAAAGAGAGGAAGAAAAAGAAGAAAAAGAAAAAGAAGAAGAACAAAGAGGAGGTGGAGAAGAATATGAAGAAAAAGAATAAGAAAAATAATAAGAAGAAAACGAAGAAGAAGAAGAAGAGGAGGAGGAGGAGGAGGAGGAAGAAGAAGAAGATGCAGAAGAGGGAGAAGAGGGAGAAGAGGGAGAAGAGGGAGAAGAGGGGGAAGAGGGAGAAGAGGGAGAATAGGGAGAAGATGGAGAAGAGGGAGAAGAGCAAGAATAGGGAGAAGAGGGAGAAGAGGAAGACGAGGAATAAAAAGAAGAAAAAGATGAAGACATATATCTAATTTACTTAAAGTTGTGGTAAATTCTTGTGTAGACATCTAACTAACTAATAGAACAAAAAATGAGAATACATGAACTTTAGTGATGCCTCCACCATTTAGTAATGAATAAGTAGTGATATTTTTCAACATGCTACTGATAAAATGAGAGTAGACAAAATGTGACATAAACTAGAGTTAATTTTTGAAAAGAACATATTTAAAAAATATATTAATCATTATACATCTAATTAACTTAAAGTTCATAGAATAAAATATAAAGTCGACAAACACCAATCTTTTTCAAAAAGTTAGTGAATCAACATACATTTTTGAAGATGCTCTTAGATGATAAGTTGTTTGCTTACTTATTATTAAGCTCACTCCTAGATAGCTAAAATGACTCAATGGTTTTTCTGAGTATGTCACCACGGTGAGGTGTTGTAGCAATGCATGTTGTCTTAGAATACTTACTATCACCTTTGAAGATAAAACCATGCTAGTTTGCAATGTTACTTATGCTAATCTTGAATATCCCACTACTAAAAAACACTGTATTACTGACCAAATATTTGGTCGCAAATTCGGTGTTTTTTTGGTTGGTAAACTAATTAGCAGCAATTTATCGACCAAAAAGATTAGCAGTAATTTTACTCGTCGCTAAATTCTTTACCGACGAAAAATTAGTTGGTCGGTAAATTATCGACCATTTACCGATCCTCTACAGACAATGATTTACTGACTATATTCTGATAATTTACCGACCGAATAAATAATGTCGGTACATGGTCTCCAAATGGCCGGTAATTAATGTTCATTTACCGAAAATCACAGACAAAATAATTACCGACTATATTCTGACCATTTTTAGACCAAAAGAATTAGGTCAGTAAATGATCTCTAAATGGTCGGTAATTACAGACAATTTAGATACCATTTACTGATAACAAATTTCCGACTAAATTCTAACCATTTTCTGACTAAAATAATTTAGTCAGTAAGTGGTCACAAAAAGATTGGTAAAAGCCTAAAAATTGCGATAAAAAACTGACCAAAAGCTTTTAAAATTATTGGTCGGTAATTGATCTCCAAAAAAATTACCGATCATTTGGTGACCTTTTACCGACCATCGATAATAAAAAATTTTGGTCTGTGTGGTCATAATTCGGTTAGTAATTACCAACCAATTTTTTTTTTGCAGAAATTTTGCTGCTGCTGTAGAAACTGAAACAAAAAATATAAAAAAAACAACAACCATTTTGCTTCCAATTTCATTCAATTCCAACAGAAATATATAAATTTTAAATAACAAAATAAAAATCCAATTAACACAAGCAAACAACTATAAATATAATATTTATATATTAAAAACATCAAGATAAAATAAAAAATTAAAATCCAAAATCAAATTTTACGGAATTGAAAAAAAAATTTGTGTAAGACACTAAAACATCCAACTTAGTTTCATAATCGTTATGCTACGATATTTATGGTCCACACGATGAGATGTCGGGTACTGGGGTAGAGCTATTTGATGCTGCTAGTCATGATGCGGTTATTGCAGGTGATGCTGTAGATGATGGAGTAGATGCTGTAGCTGGAGCATTACGCTGAACAATCCGAGGTAGATCATTAGGGTTAAACTACAGTCCTCCCTCTTGAAACTTCTTTGTAAACCAGTCAAAACTCATACACAACTCATCCCTATCATCCTCATAGTCAATCATGCGTCACTCAGTATCGTCCAATTGAAACTATATCGAATTTTGTATCTCATCATTTAATTCATCAATCTTTGATAATAAATTTGAAACTGGTCATGAAAATTCAGCTTAATAGTCTGATTGTCTATGGGAGTAGAATGATGATGTCGATAAACCGCTGCCATAGAAGGGGCATATTCTCCTTGCTATCAACAGCTGTATACCTAAATCTGATTCACATCAATTGGTGGAGCTGATGAATAAGAACTACTTGTTGCACCATCACATGAACGTGAAGTAGACTAGGAATACTCTTGAGTCACAGCAGCCAACAATTCCTCATATCTGGCCTAATAAAAATGTATAAAAAGTATTTCAATTTATATTCAAACAAAAAAAAGAAAAAAATAATTTTTTATTTAAACTTACATTTGTTGCATGAGATCTTTGATCAACGAAAGTCTGATCATCATGAGCCTTCGTGTGCATGTATTTGAATAAGCAATGAGCATTGGGCTTATTACCCTTTTTGTGAGTCTATAATTACACACAATACATATGTTAATTATATTGAAAAAAAAATTTCTTATAAGAAATGAAATTTAGGCATAATTAAACATAATTCACAAAGTAATAAACATAAAAAGTATAAATTAGAAATAATAGCATTGCTCGTTCATGCTCACGAATAGAGCGAGATCCACAAGTGTGTATAGACATGCCACTACCCTCCCCAGTCCGCTTTGAGCAATGATTGCCGCTCTGTTTATCACACCTCTACATATAATTCAGATTTTCCCATCTGCTCCGCTACTCCAAGAAAATATGATCTGGGACACTCGAATCTTTTTCTTTCTTCTTCTGCCATTTGTCTTTGATCTCATACACGATGTCTTTATACCGACTGGTAGCATATTTATAGAACATGCTTTTGACCAACTCCTTTAGCTATGTCCACCTGTAAACTTTCTGCAATTATAAATAAATAATATTTAATCAGTAAACAAAAGAATAAATAAAAGATGATAAAAATTTTTAGGTAGTAATATTTACGTTAATTTCTCTCCAAATCATCAAATGGTATCTATGTGTGAGTGACTTCCAATTATGTCCATTAGGTTTAAAGGACTTCCTAAAAATTATCCTTAGTACCCTAGAAATGAAACCAGATGACTCTAACTTCAGCATGTAATAAAAAATTTATTAGCAAGTAAGAAATAAATTAATAAATTGATAAATAATTTGTTAAGTTTTATATCTTATGGATTATCAATTATTAGATCAAAATGAGTAATAGAGAAAGTTTTGTCTGTTGGGTGCTCTGAGGAAGACTCTCCAACATCTCCCTTTTCTCTCTCCCATGTCTCTTGATCATTCATCAAAATATCAGGACCATTATGTCGATCAGTCAACTGATGCTGCTACTACGGTACATTCACAACCCTCTCTGTTTGCTGTGACATCTCATCCACCCATTACCCTCTACCTGTTTCGGGCATACTTGAGGCCGTACTGCCTATACCATAACTCATACAACCTTGCAACATGGTGCCACTACCTCGTCCACGTTCCATACCTGTAAAAAACACATAAGGTAATAAAAATAAACAAAAATGATTAATAATTAAAATAACATAAAACTCACTGTCTACTCATTCTCATCAGAATTATCCAAATATAGTTCTTCTTCTTCAAATGTAGCAACATCATTTTCAATATCTTCTTCATCACTCGTTTCTTCCTCATAATTAATTAAATTTTAATCAACATCTACATCCCCACTTGTATCCATCTCAGAAGATATGACTAAAAGGATGTCTTCGTCCCCCACCATAGCTTCGATTATAATATTATTGTCATTATTTTGAAAAGCTACTTCTATGAATCAGTACTTGATGATGTGAGGATGTCAATTTGAGCCATTGCTTTTATCTTGCAAACAACTTTCCAATCCTTTCTAGAACCAGTCCGACCCGGATATTCACAATAATAAACCTGTGATGCTTGTACTGCCAAGACAAAAGGTTCATATTTGTTGAATTGTTTTTTATCATGCACATCGACAAGTTTATATCGAGGATGAACAATAATATTAACATATGGTGTTGGATCAAACCATTCACATTTGAATACCATAGTTTCATTAATCGGAAGGGCTTCAAATTATAAGTCTATCACTTCTACAATAGTCCCGTAATAGTTATATTCGGTTTCATTGTATACAGATTTTTTAATGCATACAACCATACTGTCTGTTGTCCGGTAGCTACCATATGATTTAGTATGAAATTTAAAACTATTCACATAATAACCATTGTACGTTTTAACCTCTATTAGGGAACCCCGTGCTATACTTCAAAGATAATGATTGAAAATTTTATTTTCATGCTTATGAACTGGTAACCAAAATTAAGTGAATTGTTTAGATTACAATTATAAATTTTTATTAGAACAATATAATTATTTTTAGAGGTGTCAAACGTTCCAGGCCGGCCCGGCCCATCACGAGGCACGGCACGGTTCGGCCGTGCCTGGGCCGGCCCGGCACGTTCTTAAACCGTGCCCGGGCCCGTGCCGTGCCCGGGTTAAGAACATCCCGTGCCGTGCCATGCCTGGCCCGACACGTCTCGTGCCTTGGCACGGCACGCCGGCACGGGTCCATCCCCTGCCGGTTCACGCAGGCACGCGTGGCACTAGCGGCGTGTCACGTGTGGCGTGGCCTGAGTCGTGACCCGTCCGGCCGTCCCCTGGCTCCCTCGGTAAAAAGACCGTGGGTCGGGTCCAATCTGACCCGATCCGCGGTCTTTTCTGCCGATACCCGAGTCCCGACGCCCATAGAAGTATAGAACCGATCCGAGCAATTCCAACGGCAAAAAAAAAAAAAATTCAAACTTCACCGATTTTTAGCCCTTGGATTCACCTCCAACGGCTAGGGGGCAGAATCCAACGGTCCTCATGATTCTGCCCCTTAAAAATCTTAAAAAAAATTCAAAAAAATAATAAAAAAATATCTTTTTTTATAAAAAAAAATATTCTTTAGCCTATAAATTCTACCCCCCTCCCTATAACATTTATGTTTTTCAAAAATATAAAACCTCTCAATACTTTCTCTCTCTTACATAAACCGTGCATCTCTCTCTCGGGCCTCGTGATTTTGATTTCGGCTTGGATTTTCGTGAAACTCAACTTGAGTTTTGAACATCAGAGCTTCCTGCGGTGCACCTTGCACGTGACTGACCTCATTGCTTTTACCGGGTAATATATTTTACGTTTTTTTTGTACTTTCTCTCTCTAGAAAAACTTACGAAAAATAAAAAATGACAAATACACCTGACATGTATTTAAATTTGGAAAATGAAAATGTTTGTGTTACACAGACGTCTGTGGCTCCTGAAACTTTGGTTTCTCCCGTCGTCTCAACCCAAAGTTCTAAAAAACAAAAAACTAGGAGGACTTCTGTAGTTTGGACACATTTTAAAATCATAACACAAGTAAATGTTAGGGGTGAGGAACTTGAAATGGCACAGTGCAAATATTGTATGAGACTTTTAACATGCAAGAGTATATGTGGGACTGGGCACCTCAAGAGGCATGCTGAAATATGCTCCAAAAAACATGGACCCTTAGATCCTAGGCAAACCCAACTTGGCACTACATTTTTTGAGACTGGATCGAGTTCAGTCTCAAAGTTTACTCCCTTCGTATACTCCAGCGAGTTGGGTAGGGACGGCATGGCCAGGCTCATCACATTGATGGGTCTTCCGATCAGATTTTCGGAAGATCCGAGGGTAGTGCGCATCAAGTAGACTTATTTTCAGCCATCCTATCGTAGGATTCCTAGGTCCACATCTAGGAGTGACATACTAAAGATATATAAGTTAGAAAAACAAAAAATAATTAAGGAATTTTTGGCATTTAGTGGAGTGGTGTCCGTGACGTCCGATATATGGACATGTCACGATGATTCTTCTTATGCATGTCTCACGAGTCATTATGTAGATTCTAACTGGACAATCAATAAAAAAATATTAGGATTCACTGAGATTCTTCATCCTCATGATGGCCCGGCCATTTTTGAGTGTATGATGAAAATATTTAGGGAATATAAAATTCAAAATAAAATTTTTAGTGTCACTTTCGATAATGCTGCGAATAATGGAGTAGCGATCAATATGTTTGTTAGGAATATTAGAGATGCACCATCAGGAGAGATCTTTCATGTCAGATGCATGTGTCATGTTATTAACCTGATAGTTCAAGCGGGTATTAAGGTCTGTTCCCCCGCGTTGGAAAATATACGCAATGCACTCAAGTATATTCGCACTCCTCGCAGACTACAAGAGTTTGGTAATCTCTATTTGTCTGCGAATCTTAAGAAGAAGAAATTCCAATCAGATGTGAGACATCATTGGAATTACACGTACCTGATATTGGAATCATGTGTTGGATACGAACACATGATATCCGACTACGTCAATAGTAAGAGTGACGAACTTATTATTGACGACACTGACTGGGCTTCAGGAATTTCATTTATGAAATTCCTGAAGATATTTTATGACACGACGAACATGTGTTCGTCGGTTTATACGCCCACCACTTGCATTGCACTCCGTTGCATATGTAACATTAGTAGCATGTTTAGGAAGTATCGAGCGGACCCGATGCTTAGCCATATGGTTGCAGAGATGGAGACCAAGTACCTGAAGTACTGGTCCACCATTCCATCTCTTTATTGCCTCGCAGCATGCATGGACCCTAGGGCTAAGGTGGAAGGGGTTGAAAACACCCTGACTTTCATTTCCTCGTGCATGAACCTGGAAGAGCCACCTGAAGGGTTCATTTACGAGAAGTTGACAGACCTATTCACATACTACGATACTAGGTATGGTGGTGGTGGTGGTGAGACTGTGATTACGGACACTGATACCTTGTTCAAAGATGACGATTATTCCATTAACCTAGCGAGGGGGAAACGTAGGGGTGGACCATCACATAGGAGCGAGCTGTCTCGGTACTTATACCGATTACTGCTCAATCCTATCACCTTCTGATAATAAGAATCTTGATTTATTATAGTGGTGGAAATCATATGAGCCCACCTATCCCGTGCTATCTGGGATGACACGGGATCTACTGACTCCTCCGGTGTCGAGAGTAGCATCGGAGTCTGCTTTTTCTGTTGCAGTGAATGTGATTTCGGATAGGAGATCGAGATTACGTCCAGATATGGTTGAGGCCTTGGCATATTTGAAGGATTGGGAGGAATCGAGATTTAGCATCAGTGATCGTGCTGAAGCTGGGACTGTGACAGACACTGCAGTCGCATCCACATCCACTACGATGGCGGATGAGCTGATTGCCGATGATGATGATCTATATGATACTGATCTTGATGTTGCGGTTGATGATTCTCATTATATGCCGCTTGACGATTGATGCTCATCTGCTCTTTTTTTTCGATGTTTTTTTATTTATTTTATTTATACACTTTGTTTGTACTTTGTACCATACGTTGTGTTGAAACTTATACTTGTTTTGTTCGGACTATTGGTTTCAAAAGCATGATTGGTAATTTTTTATTTGTGTAGTTTAATTTTTTTTTAATTTTAATTTTTACTTACTTAATGTATTTATTTATTATTTTATGATTTAAATTTTATTTTAAAAATTAATAACTTTAAATTTTAATATATAATTAATAAATTATAATAATAAAAAAAGCTAAACTTAATTGAATCTGATAAAAATTTTTTTTTATAATATTTGTTTGTTTTATCTAATTTTAAATTTTATAATTTTTACAAAAAATTATATTTTTTAATTATTACTAATACTCTATACGGTTACTTAATCAAAAAATTTACAATAAAAAAAAATTCTAATCTGCCATTAGCCCGTGAGGCCGTGACTGTGAGGCCTCACGGACCCCGGTTGACTCGGTCCCTCGTTGTGGCTCCCGCCTGCCCGGCCGTGCCGCCTGGCCTGTATGGCCAAGGCGTGCCCGAGCGGGCCCGGCCCGGCACGGCACGGCCTTGCCGTGCCTACGGGCCGTGCCGTGCCTGCCTATATAGTAACCGTGCCGTGCCGGGCACGGCACGGTAGCACGATCGTGCTAGTGAAAAACGGGCCGTGCCGTGCCGGGCCGGCCCGTTTGACACCTCTAATTATTTTGTCATTTTCAATATAAATAAACATACATATTTTCAAAAAATGATAAAAATTCATTCTCAGTCGTGGCATGATTGCTTCTTCATTCATGTTTGGAAACTCTTTACATTTATCTGTAAAAAAATCATTAATAAAAGAAATTAAAAATTATTGATACATTGATAGGAAATAGTAAATTATAATACATAATAGATGTCATTTGACTATTAGGAAATACTTAATGAATGGTTGAACCTTAGGACAATTCATTAGGAGATATAGATGAGCTCTAGTATATTCATAGTATGCTAGATACACTTTCTCTTCAGCACCAATTGCTTTACCCGGAGGCTTGAAAATTTCAAGCATATCATTATCCACATTGTCATAAAGATAAATCTCATTCCGTTTTTCCTTAAGTAAAAGAGTTGGATCTCCTTCTTTAAAATAGAATGATCTAAATTTTGCAGTCTCATCAATAATATAACATATTGATATAGAATCCTCAAACTAAGCCTTATTCTTTATTGTATGCTTTATTTTTCTCAAGTATCTACAAAAAGATTATTAAAATTTACAAGTCAATTTTGTGGATATATAAATATAAATATAAATATAAATATAAATATAAATATAAATATAAATATAAATATAAATATAAATATAAATATAAATATAAATATAAATATAAATATATGTATATATATGTATATATATATATAAAAGAAATGAATTGATTTAGTAAATTAATATTACCTTTATTTAGGTTACATCCAACGATAATGGATAGGACCAGCGATCCTAGCTTCGTAAGTCAAGTGCACTGGAAGATGTTTCATTAAGTCAAGAAAACAATGAGGAAAGATTTTCTCAAGATTGCATAAGATAACTAGAATTTGTTCATCCAAATTTCTTAACTCCTCATTAGTCAATGAAGAAGAAGTTAGTTACTTGAAGAATAATGAAATCTCAGTTATTGGCTATCATATTCTATTAGGAAGAAATTCTCGAAGAGCAATTGGTAACAACCTTTGCCAAATATCTTAAGTTTGTTTATATCTACACATCTCCCCAAACTAGAAGCATACCCATTTGGAAATCTAAGTTTTTTTACCCACTCCAGCACAACCTTTTTATGTGATTTATTTAGAACAAATGGCACATCAAGGTATTTATTAGTGATAAGATTTTTTTGCAAATTGAGGATGACGATAATATTTATTCAACTCATCTATTGACTTGTAAGTTTCCTTAGTTTTTTCTAGAATGTTAACCATAGTATTGAAAATATTATTAAACACAATCTTCTTGATATGCATAACATCAATATTGTGCCTGAGCAAGTGTTCATGCCAGTAGGGCAAATCCCAAAAAATACTTCTCTTATTTCACCCATAATTATTAGATATAACTGCACTCACAACCTCAGCATTAACATCTATCACCTTCCTCAACCCTCAATTATTCAATCCATGTAGAATATCATCCCCGGATCTAACCCCCAAGAATTGTTTAGTAACCTTTCTATTCTTAATGAAGTCTTTGGTATTACGTCGATATGGATGATTAATAGGTAAAAACTTCCGAAGGTTGTCGAACCATGATTGTTTTTCACTCTTAATTAATTTAAAAGAATTGAATCTTCCATACAATGCGAACATGCCAACATGCCAACATACCAATTGTACTCTACCCAGACATCATATAATATGCTGGAACGTCATTTATGCTCCACATAAGGGCAGTGCACATCTAAAAATTGTGTCGTTTGGAAATATCATAAATTTGAACCCAAATAACCCAAAGAATTTTCAACTCCATAATCAATGGCTGCAAGAAAATATCTATCTTCCCTTTGGATTTGTAGGCCCCTGCACTAACACATTCAAAAACATAAATTCCTTTTTCATACATAAGTCAAGAGGCAAATTATACGATATCACCACCACAGGCGACAAAGAATATTGCTGTCCAGATTGACCAAACAGCTAAAACCATCATCAAATAAACCTAGCACAACATTTCAAATTTCTGAAGAAAAATCAGGAAAATATTCATCAAAATGTTTCCAAGTAGGGGCATCAGAAGGGTGACACATCTTATTGTCCTCCATATGATGCTTTGAATGCCACCTCATTTCATTAGCTGCTGCGATAGATGCATACAATCTCTGCAACCTAGGTGTTAATGAAAAATAGTGCATCTTCTTATACGGCACCTTTAACTTACATATATACAATCTATTTATAGAACTCTTAACCTTTGGCTTGTGCCAAGCTTGCCCACATATTTTATAACTGTTAAGGTCAGTGTCATCACCCCAGTATATCATACAGTTATTCACACAGCAATAAATGACCTGTACGTGTAATCCCAAGCATCTAACTAACTTCTTTGTGCTATAGAAATCCAATGGCATCAGATTATCTTTTGGCAACAATTCTTGAATTAATTTAGACATATCATCAAACCATGCCTACGAACACTTGTGTCTGCACTTTATTTCTAACTTCCTCATGGATGCATAAAGTTGAGTATGCTTAGAATTTCACTCATATACAAGTTTGTCTCCAACTTGAATCATGTCATAGAAATTCTTTTCCTCGGCATTGGGTTCCTCATTTGAGTTGAATTCATGATCCACAACATCAAAAACCATTTTATGGTATGTAGTGTGATTAATATTATCCGAGACCATTTGATCAGTTTCACTTACTAACACCCATACTAAACTCGAACACCTATGGTGGACTTGCTTCTCACCATGGTATATCCAAACATAGTAATCTGCCACAAAACCATTTCTATGCAAATGCATCTTCACAGTCTCAACATTCAAAAATTTTTATTCCGACATATAACTAAAGTGCAAAGACACTTTATATCTATACCACCATTCACACACTCAGGATGTCTCAGAGCAAACTCAACAAATTCATCAACTTTATCCCCCCATTCATTAGAGAATGTTCCATTCACTATTCGACCCTTATATATCCATTCACGATCGTCTTCCATAACTCGTGAAAAAAATTATTTTATTTAACAAAAGTAATTATCTCTAATTATAATTTTATATAATTATATAGACATTTATTTAGATATACAAATAATTATATATAGTTATACACATATAGTTTAAAATAATGTTGTATGTTGTTATACATGTAATTATAAATATAGTTACATGTGGTTATACACATAGTTACACATATAGTTAAACATATATTTATACATGTAGGTTTATATATTTGTTAATTTAATTTTATATATTTATACATATAGTTATGTATAGGTATAGATATAGTAAAATACTTTTTTATATACTACTATATACAAATATATATTAAATATAAGCGTAAATTTAATATTAAAATATCATTATGCATAAAATTTTTAAAGTTATACAAATACACATAGTAAGATAGAATTATATATAGTTATATATTATTTTACATATAATATATATAGTTATAAATAGTTATATATAATAAAACATTTATTTATATATAGATAGATTAATACAAGTAGTTATCAGTGGTTATACATAAATATAAACAACATTATAAAAAAATATCTTGCTTTAATTATATTAATACATAAATGTATATACATTTACAAATATAGTTATATATAAGTATAAATACATTTATTTAGTTATACAAATATTTATATATAGTTATACACATATAGTTTAACATAATGTTGTATGTTGTTATACATTTAATTATACATATAGTTACATATATAGTTAAACATATATTTATACATGTAGGTTTATATATTTGTTAATTTAATTTTATATATATATATATATATATATATATATATATATATATATATAATTATGTATAGGAATAGATATAGTAAAATACTTTTTTATATACTACTATATACAAATATATAAGCTGTAAATTTAATATTTATATATTATTAAGCATCGAACTTTTAAAGTTATACACATAGTAAGATACAATTATTTATAGTTATAAATTATTTTACATATAATATATATAGATATAAATAGTTATATATAATTAAAAAAATAGATATATATACACACACACAAGTAATGATAAGTAGTTATACATAAATATATACAATGTTATAAGCAATTATTTTAATTTAATTATATGAATACATATATGTATTTATAGTTACAAATATAGTTATATCTAATTATATAGAGTGTTACATATTTATACAAATATTTATATATAGTTATACACATATAGTTATAAATATATATGTAGTTAAAGATATAATTATATTTAACATTTATAAAGGTATACATTTAGTAAAATGTAATTGTATTTAGTTATATATTAGTATACATATAGTATATATTTTTTGGAAATATAGTTATATAGAATTATGCATATAGTTATATTATTATATAGTTACAATTTAGTTATATAAAGTTATAAATATAGTTATAAAAGTAGTTAACTTTATTATAAATATAGTTATACATACTTTTATATAAAATGACATATGATTATATAATTAAACACGTGTATCTATATAATATTTGTGAATAAGAAATTTTTATAAATGTTACTTAAATATTATTATATTTATATGTAACACTTTTATAAATAACATATAGTATATATCACATTTTATAAACATTATAAATATTCTATATTTATATAAAAAATAATATGTAATATAAATATTTACAAAAATGTATAATCATTTAATATTACATAATTGTTATATAAGAAAATATATAAATGGATAGTTTAGTGTAAATTTTGTATAGATATTTATATACATTAGTACATATGTATAAATATATATATATATAATTATATGTTTATATAAACATATCAAAGTGTATTTATAATGAAATACATTTATATATATTAAAGTATAGACATTTATACATAATATCATTCGATTATATAAATGTATAAAAGTATTCATTTAAGATTAACATAAATTAAAAGTGTGATTTAACATAAATCATAATATATATTAAAAGTATAGATATTTATACATAATATCATATGATTATATAAATATAAACCATTAACATTAAGATTATTCGGATGCAAACATAATGCAATTGGAATCAAAATCACTAAAAACCTAAAAATATAAACCTTAGATGAACAAATTTTAAAAAATGAAAAAGTATAGTATAACTAATTGTGTTGTGTCAAAATAATGTTAGGTTAAATGAAATCGAAGCAAAAATTAAGAAATTAGGAGGAGAAAAAAAAACCTAATACCCGAATATATTGAAAAATGAAATTCTAAAAATCTATATATAATTCAGAGAGATGAAGATGTGTATAAGTAATTTGAAGGAGAAGAACAAAGAAAAACTTTCTTGGATTCAGAAGAAATATCAATCTTTTTTTTGAGTTTTTGTGCTTATAATTGCCTCTAATTCAGAAAATCGACAGAGTTGGGAGGAATTAGGGTTAAATGACTTTGTAAATGATTTTCAAATCAAAAAATTAAAATAATGAATTACCAACCAAAATTATGGTCAGCAAATGGTCGATGAGAATAAATCAATAAGTATCTAAAAGTCCACTTTACCTACCAATTTTAATGGTAATATATTTTTGGTTGTTAAATGGTCGGTAATTAGTCGACAATTTCTATTAGCTATTTCTATCCTAATTTAATGACCAATTTTTAAATAATTTTGGTCGGGAGTTATGGTCGGTAATAGGATCGTGAAATGGTCAGTAATTACCGACTTAAATATTTGGTCGGTAGTTTGGTCAGTAATTATGACCATATAAATATATTGGATAACCACTGTACCGACCATTTTTAATGGTTATAAATTTTTGGTCATTTAATGGTCGGTAATCTTTTGGGAATATTTTTCGCTAATTCCCTCCAAATTTACAGACCATATTCCCGACCACATATATTTGGTCTATAATATATGGTTAGTAGTTGGTCAGGAATTTGATCAGGTATATTTTTTTTTCCAATGCACCTCTTTTGGATCTCTAAATTGGTTGTGATTTGGTCAGTAAATACCGACCTATATATTTGGTCGATAAATGATTGGCAAGTACGATGCTATAAATAATTTGAAAAAATATGGTATCGACCAATTATAGTAATAGGTCGCTAAATGGTCGGTAATATATTTGATAATCACTCTACAAACTGATTTCCGACCAAAAACATTTGGTCGGTAATTATGATCGGTATTTTGTCTCAAATTTGGTCGGTATAATTTTTTTTTGATACCCTTTTTTAGTCGCTAACAGGTCATTTTTTGGTCAGCAATTACCGACCAAATTTTTTGGTCGGTATTTTGGTCGGCATTATCATATTTTTTAGTAGTGTCCAGAAAGTAATTGGCTTATTAACTTAGGAGTTTTATTTTACTTCATCCTACATTTTGATTTTTTACTACATATACACATTATGATCATGATATATAAATAATGGGTAATAATGAGACATCACAAATATTGGGCATAATATATATTTTTCTATAGATGTAGATTTGACATTAATTGATGCTAAAAGATATTTAGTACATACCAAATATTAATGTGAACATGATCTCCATATGCATTATAATGACATATGATATGTGAGTCATTTTGATAATGACAAATAGAAATTAACCAATTGATCATTATTCATTTTTGAGGGAAAAGAAACAAAGTACAAATACATCACTTATGCAAGAGTGCCTAGAGATCAAATAATGATGTTCATTAAAAGAGTGACATTAGTCTCTAATACATGAGACTTCATCATGTGAGATAAAATGGCCTCCAATTACTAGCTAGAAAGAATATTATGTTAATTGAAAATGATTTCTCTCTTATTGAGTGTGTGAGGTGTATAAGTAGAAAAAGATAAAGAGCACTTTCTCTCTCTCTCACATTTAGGAATATCAATTATTCTTGATCATATTCATATAGATGTTTGTTCTAAGTTGAGGATAATACTTTGTGGTACTATTTACTTTATCATATCCAATGATCTATCCTCTAAGAATGTATGTGCATTTACACTAAAAATTAAAGACCATATTTTTTATATCTGTAAGGATTTTCATATCATAATTGAGAGAGAGATAAGTACAAAACTAATCTCCACACATTTTGATAATAGTAAAAATATAAAGGTTAGTTTCAGAGCTACTATGTATCACATGGTATTATACATGAAAAGATATCAGCCAAGATTATTCTATTAAATAGCATGATTGAAAGGATGAATTGAACTTATGATCAGAGAGTGGTGTATTTTTCTCACATGCATTTTACTGAAAAAATTTAGGAAGATAAAAATGTGTATAAGTTGTAATTTAATCAACATTTGTCCAATTAGCGCTATTGATAGGGTTGTTCTCAATAAAATCTCAACTTAGAAAGATATCCCATATGATCATTTGAGGGTATTTGACTACAAAGCCTTCATTCACATCTTGAAAGATGAATCAACAAAACTGGATAATAATACACATCCATATATCTTCATTAATTATGAACATGATGAGTTCTAGTATACATTATGGGACCTAATAGACAAAAAATACATTTAGAGCAGAAATATGATTTTTCTAGATGACCAATTAGTAGATGATAATCACCTAAGTAGTAATGGAGTGAACCCATATAACAACCTATTTGCACATGTCTGATGTAAGTTCATTCCAAAGATCATATAGATCAAAGGGAAGAATTGAATAGTTTCCTGATGATTTCTAGCCATTGAATTCATCTAATAATTCTGAGCCATATGATTATTACATTACTAATATAATGTCAAGTGGTAGTGAGATATTATATATTTATAACCATTCATTTAAAAATATGACACATTTGTCATATTTGAGTCATATTTTTTTAGATTTTTCATTTGTCATTAGTGAACTTGCAATGATGTTGCAATCATTCATTCTGAATATTTCTAGGATGTTATTAGTATATTTTTTAAGATACAAAAATATCAACTTTATTTTGATAAAATTTTATTCCAAAAAAATAGTGAAACAAGTCTAAATTTATCTTGTAAATTATTTCATCATGTTTTTTTTTGAATTTTGTAATCATTTCTTCATTGCTTATTGTATACATAAGATAATTCACATATAAAAAAACCATGAGGATATCCGAACCTTGATTCTTAATATATGGAGTTAGCTTACTTATACTCCTCTTGAAATTGTATTTAGTAAAGTATTCTTTAGTTTTATAAATTTATCTTCATTACCTTCAACCATGAACCCTTGTGGTTGAACTACATATATTTTTTCTTCAAGGAATGCCATTTGAAAAAAAATAGACTTCACATCTAGTTGGTGAATCTTTTATTTTTTTTGCACAACTAGAGGTATTATAATTTTGATGGCCTTACGATAAGCCAAAAAGTTATCTATATTTTAGTCCATTTTAGGATGTTTTTGTATTTAGAAGATAAATTTCATGGCCGAAAGATAGAAATTTACTCTTATCATGATTTTGCATGTTTAGTTAAAAAGAAGTAAAATTGCAGTAGAAATATAGGAAATTAGTTTAGTCAAATTTGTCGCAACAAAATTAACTCTTTTTGTAACAAGAATCTAAAGCAGAACTAAAAATTAAGTCATAACCAATGAATGATGTCACAACCAACAACAAGAAGAAAAGAAGATTTGGTTGTTGTCACTCAAGTCTTTAGCAGAAAAATGGGTGTTATGACACTAGATGGAGGTGATGATAGTATTCTTTGTTATGACATAGATACTTCATGTCATGACACAGAATAAGTTGAAATCAATAGTGTAAGACAAGAAAGATAAAGTTGATCATCATATATTTTTCAAGCTCCACAAGAGAATGAATGATGCAAGGTCATGACAAAAAATCTAATGTCGCGACAAGGAATTCTTTTAGTGAAGAATCCCAATATGGAAATCAAGTCGCAATAGAAATTTTGGTCATAACTCCAAAGTTCAAGCAACAAAAAAATACTTGGTAGTGACATCAAAATTTGATTGTAACATTAGAAATTGATCGTGACATCAAAATTTGGTCATGACATTAGAATTTGGTCATGCCATTAGAAATGGGCCGTGACAAAAAATGAGAAGAAATAGAGAAGTGGAGGTTATTACAAGGAATTTGAATTGGGCAAATATTTTTGGATCTTACCAAATAATCTGAGAAGTTAGAACTAGCACATACCATATAAAAACATATTCTTCTTCAGAAAAATCATTCGGGAGCCAAACTCAAAAACTAGTAACTTATAGCTCTACATAATTGTATTTGTATTTTTGTTATTTTAGCATAGATCTAGATTAGATTAGCCTTGTTCTTTATTATTTTGTTTTGGATATGGAACTACATTTGTAAGAAACTTGAATCTGAACAATTCTTTCTTCTTCCTTATGAATCATTGACTGTATTGTTTTGAAACTTAAATAATTTTCTTGAAATCAAATGAATCCATTAATTGCAATCACTGCATACCCCCTTGATCAGTAGTTCATTGGTGATTGTGATCTAGTCAATTAGATGTAAGATTTTTGTTGGATTGAATTAATGATTAAGTATGTTCATCTATAGAAATCATTGAGAGTTTTGTTGGAAGCAGAAGGTTAAATCTAATTGACTAGTGTTGAACTTTAATTAACTTGTTTCCAATGTTTGTGCCAAACATCCACAATTCATTGTATCCTATCCTTATTTATGGGAGGCCCTCATTGTAACATAGAGAAGATGATTCATGAGGGTTAGTGAATAATATATTAGGAGGATATATGTTAATCTAACAAAGATGAACAATGGTGCTCTGTCAGTTTATGTAGATAAGTCCTCATTTTACTCAGAGATTAGAAAATAAAGTGATTATCTAGATAAATCACAAGGAATATCACCTTAATCTTTCGAGCAATATATGTCCCCATGTTGGCTTAGATCAAATCAAAGAAAGGGAAAACTCTTTAAGATTTAAAAGAAGGGGAATCAACTATTTGCAGAGACTTGTAATACCCATGTATTTGGAAGCAAGAGACCTACAGTCAATTGAAATGAGTATGAAGTATTGAGAAAGAAAAATACTCAATTCTCAAAAGATGACTCAACCTACAAGTAGCCACTTAGCTTTTAGACTTCTAGGGAAGCTAGGTCATTTAAGTGGTGAAATAGTTAGCTATAAAGAGATATTTAAGACTACATGACAAATGTTCTGACATATTTCAATATTTTTTAGAAATAAGCCATGATAGAGAAATCTGTAGGATTTGGCTATACCAAAGTAATTCGTGTTAGTGTTAGTTTCTACAAGAGAATAAATCCAGTCTTATTTATCTTTGTATATTTCTTTGAATTTTTTTGAGTTTTAATTCATTTATTTTCATTATCTATTAACTAGTACTTGAAAACATCTTTCTAATGGTTCAAATAGTGTGAATCTTTAGTAGTTTGGGTAATTGACAATTCAATTCTTATGAATCTCTACGAGAATGATATATTCCATGCACTTGTAGTTTCACAGACTAACTCCATTTATAATCTCCATTAGACAATGTCAAATGAGAGTAATTTAATCTATATAGAAAAATTCAATCAAGTTTTTTGTAAACTTTGTTGGGGATTAAAAATAATGAGTAAACTAATATTCAAACAAAAGAGAGAAATACTAATTTGGACATATTTAGAAAAAATTACAAAAATATGATTTAACAATAGTGTCTTATGAAGACACTAAACTTTTTGAGCTTAATTGATATATATATATATATATATATATATATATATATATATATATATATATATCATTTGGTGCCACTGATTTCATTTGATTTTAGTGTGTTTCAATTTTAGGAAGTAATTCATGCATAAAAAGCAAGTAGGTCTATTTCCACTAGATACTGAGATTGAATGAACACTAAGAACCCAAAGTAAATTCAAATGCAGAAATATTCGAAATGACGGATGAAAGAATGACTCCAATAGTTGACCAAGAAATATCAACAACACCTCTATAGCAAGATACTATGGAATATTTATGGAGACCAATCATCCAAGAAGAATATTCACTAGTGAGATAACTAGTTATTGAGGCAAAAATTTTAATCTTAATCCATCTCTGATTACAATGGTCCAGCAGAATCAGTTTATAGCTCATCTATTAGAGGATCCTAATGAACATTTCAGTAGATTTTTGAAATTTGACCCACATTGTAAAGCTGAATGGTGTTAGGCCAGAAGTAATCCAGCTACAAATGTTCCCATTTTCCTTGAAAGATATAACAGCCATATAGTTTTAATCTCTACCATATGGCTTAGTGAATACTTGAGAGGAGTTGATGGAAGTATATTTGGGTAGGTTCTTTTTCCAATCTCTCACATCTAAAAGAAGAGGAAAGTTATATAAGGGGATGAGAAGAGCCTATAAACTATGAGAAAGATATAATAGACTATTGAAGATGTGTCCAATGCATGGAATAGATCTAAAAATTAAAATGGACATCTTTTACCACTCAATGAATTATACCTCAATGAGTATAATTGATGCAGCCTACTGTGGAGTTTTTAAAAGAAGTGTAGAGGAGCAAAGTAGCTGATCGAATACCTGCTAGATATAACATGAGGACTCCATCTAAATCATCAGGGAGCAGCAATAGAATGAGAGGGAGTCCAATGATAGAGCTGAATAGAATGCTTCCAATTGAAGCCAAACTTGATGTACTTTTAAATAGGCTAGACAAACAAGAGAGAAGAATGCACTTTGCTTATGAGATTGGAGCAGTGGAAAATAATGGTAATAGAAGCAATACTGTGGGACAACTAGAAGAAGGTCCCTATGGAGTTGAGGAGGCAAACTACCTCAATGAACAAAAGAATTATTATTTCAAGTCCAACCCTAAACTACTAACATTTTACACATCAGCACTAAGGAACCATGAGAATTTTTCTTATGGTGGAGGAGGACAACAAGGCCCAAGGTATGGAACACATTACCAGCATGGGTATGTTCTATAAAGGTTCTAGGAAAAGAAGCAGTAGCAATGAGGAGAGAACAAAATCGATTATCAGGGTCAAAAGAAGACCCAATCTTTTGAGGAACAAATGTTATAGTTCATGAGAGAGAATAAAAGGATGCTAAGTCTCCATGAACATAAATTTGATGAATTGGAAGTTTTCATATCCAACACACAAATATTTCAAGCAAACACAAGTGCTTCCCTCAAAAATATCGAGACTCAAGTAGAATAGTTAGCCATAACTTTACAAGGTCAAAATGAAGATACTTTTTCTAGTGACACCGAGAAGAATCCAAGAGACTGCATGACTGTGCAGCTTAGAAATGCGAAAAAATTATAAAACAAGAAGTAAGAAGAAAGTGAAAATAAAAAGTATAGTTTAGAGAATACTATAGAAGATGTTAAAATATAGGTTCAGTAGTAGTAGCATGATGAGGAATGAACTAAGAAGATAAAGAAAAAAACTCAAATATCTAGGAATGAATTTTCCTTCCCATAAATACTGCAAAGGAAAAAAGTAGAGGTGCTATTCTCTAAGTTTTTGGAGATCTTCAAGAAAGTTGAAATTAACTTAGCTTTTCTAGAGGCAGAAGCTCAGATGCCACTATATATCATGTTTCTGAAGGGCATCCTATCTAAAAAGAGAAAATTTATTAAAGATGAAGTGGTGAACCTAACTATCACTTGCAATGCAATCATCCCGAGAAGACTACAAGATAAAATGAAGGATCCAGAAGGTTTCACTATTTTATGCACCATTGGGAAAGTTTAATTCAAGAAGGCTCTTTGTGACTTTGGTGCTAGCATTAATTTGATGCCTTTTTCTATTTTCAAAAGCCTAAGTTTGGAAGAGCTTATATCCACTTCAGTCACTTTATAAATGGAAGACAAGATAATAGGTAAACCTAAATAGGTCTTGGAAGATGTGCTTATCAAGGTTAAAAAAGTTTATTTTTCATAAGAATTTTATTATGCTGAAAATGGAAGAGGACTCACAAGTTCTACTATTGTTGGGAAAATCATTACTTGCAACTGGAGCTGCCTTGATAGATGTGCAGAAGGGACTGCTTACTCTTAGGGTTGGAAATGAGAAAATTCATTTCACCTTTAACAAGAACCATGATTAAATAGATATTGATGTTCATGATGAAAAGTTAGTAGAAAATATTAGCACAACTAGTTATGAATTGAAAAATGATTGTAATGATCCACTTTCAATCAAAACAAATGAGATAAATTTCTAGTTCCATGAGGATGCTAATTTAGTTTTTATGCCTTCTAGTTTTAAGCTTATAGAAACTATTTTAAGTCTATAGAAACTATTTTAAGTCTAAATGAACATAGTAGTAAAATTTTTTTTGCAGTAACGAAGAGAAGGTAACTCAACAAGAGAAATGCAGAAGGGTTGAATTTAATAGAATTGCCAAATCATTTGAAGTATGCATTCCTAGAATTAGTAAAGGCTAAATTAGTGATTATATATACTATAGTGACTAAAATTGTAAAACAAAAACTACGGAAGATCTTAAGAAAATATAAGGAACCTATCACTACAAGAAAAATCCCATATAGCTAGGGACAATTCCCTAACTAAATGGGCATTTTTCGTCGCTAAACGGAATATAGTGACGGATTACCGACTGATTGGTTCCCTATCTAAAGTGCGCCTCGCTTAGAGGGGTCAACCGGGCCGGCCCGGGCCGGCACGAGGCACGGCATGGTTCGACTGTGCCTGGGCCGGCCCTACACTGGAATATTGCGTGCTCAGGCCCCTGCCATGCCCGGGTAAGGCACAACCCGTGCCGTGTCGTGCCGAGCCAACCGAGCCTCGTGCCATGCCTGACCCGGCATGGTTCAATGGCCCATGGAACGGCTTGTATGCATGGTCAGGGTCAGCTTTCACACCCAGCCTGACATCCCGCACCTGTAGTCCCGCACCCTCACGAGTCACGGGTCACGGTGGGTTCACCATGACTCAGGACACTCGGGCCAAGCATCCCGTTCCACTTCCCGCAAAAAAGACCACGGGTCGGGTCCAATCAGACCCGACCTGCGTTCCCCCGACCCAACCCGATCCCCCCCCCCCCCCCCCCCCCCCCCAACGGGCAAAAATTAATTGTAGTCATTGGATCTCGCCTCCAACGGCTAGGGGGCAGAATCCAACAGCCCTCATGATTCTGCCCCCTGAAAAAATAAAAAAAAAAGACTTTTTTTTAAAAAAATAGTATTTAATATATAAATATCATCTCACCTCTCTATAACATTTATGTTTTTCATAAACATTTTTTCTCTCAAATCTCACATTTTCTCTCTCAAAAATCTTGCTCCTCTCTCTCGGGACTCGAGAAGTCGAGATTTCATCATTTGGCTTGGTTTTTCGGGAATCTCAACTTGGGCTTTGAATTTTGAGCTAGACTGTGGTCCATCGTGCACATGATCGACCTGCCTACTTTACCTGGTTTTTTATTTTACGTTTTTTTACTTTCTCTCCCTCTCTCTAGTCTCTCTTTCATTCTAGTCCTAAAATAGTTAAATCTTAAATCTATCATTTAGTCTCTAAATAAGTGTCATGTTTAACAAAAATCCTAAAAAAATGACAAATACTAATGAAATATATTTAAATTTAGAAAATGAAAGTATTACATAGAGGTCTGAGGCTGATCAAACTTTGGTTTCTCTAGTCGTCTCAACCCAAACTTCTAAAAAACAAAAAACTATGAGGACTTGTATAGTTTGGACTCATTTTAATATAATAAAACAAAAAAAATATTAGGGGTGAGGAATAAGAAATGACACAGTGTAAATATTGTAAGAGACCTTTAAAATATAAGAGTTCGTTTGGGACTGAGCACCTTAAGAGGCATGTCAAATTATGCACCAAAAAATATGGTTCATTAGATCCTAGGCAAACCCAAATTGGAACTATATTTTTTTAGACTAGATCGAGTTCAGTCTCAAAGTTTACTCCCTTCATATACTCTAGCGAGTTGGGTAGTGACGGCATGACTAGACTTATCACATTGATGGATTTTTTGATCAGATTTTTGGAAGATCCATGGGTAGTGCGCATAATGCAGACATATTTTCAGCCTGATTATTGTAGGATTCCTAGGTCCACATCTAGGAATGACATTCTAAAATTGTATAAGTTAGAAAAATAAAAAATAATTAATGAATTTATGGCATATATTGGAGTGGTGTCCGTGACGTCTGATATCTGGACAAGTCACGATGAATCATCTTATGCATGTCTCACCAACCACCATGTAGATTTTAACTAGACAATGAATAAAAAAATTTTAGGATTCTCTAAGATTCTTCATCCTCATGATGGCCCGACCATTTTTGAGTGTATGATGAAAATCTTTAGGGAATATAAAATTCAAAATAAAATTTTTAGTGTCACATTCGATAACGCATCTAATAATGGAGTAGCGATTAACATGTTTGTTAGGAATATTAAAGACGCACCATTAGGAGAGATTTTTCATGTCAGATGCATGTGTCATGTGATTAACCTGATTGTTCAAGCTGGTATGAAGGTGTGTTCCCTTGCGTTGGATAATATACGTAATGCAGTAAAATATATTCGCACTCATCGCAGACAACAAGAGTTTGATAGTCTCTGTCTGTCTATGAATTTTAAGAAGAAGAAATTCTAATTAGATTTAAGACATCATTGGAATTATACGTACCTGATGTTGGAATCATGTGTTGGATACGAACACGTGATATCCGACTACGTCAATAGTAAGATTAACGAACTTATTTTTGACGATTCTGACTGGGCTTCAAGAATTTCATTTATGAAATTCCTGAAGATTTTTTATGACACGATGAACATGTGTTCGTCAGTTTATAGGCCCACGACTTGCATTGTGCTCCGGTGTATTTGCAACATTAGTAGCATGTTTAGGAAGTATCGAGCTGACCCGACACTTAGCCATATGGTCGTAGAGATGGAAACCAAGTACTTGAAGTACTGGTCCACAGTTTCATCTCTTTATTGCTTCGCTGCATGCATGAACCCTAGGGTCAATGTGGAAGGGGTAGAAAACACATTGACTTACATTTCCTCGTGCATGAACCTGGATGAGCCACCTGAAGGGTTCATTCACGAGAAGTTGACTGACCTGTTCACATACTATGATACTAGGTATAGTGGTGGTAGTAGTGAGACTGTGATTATGGACATGAATACTTTGTTCGAAGATGATGATTTTTCCATTCAGCTAGCGAGGGGGAAACGTCAGGGTGGGCCATCACATAGGAACAAGCTTTCTCGGTACTTAGATACTGATTACTGCTCAATCCCATCACATTCTGATACTAAGAATTTTGATATATTACAGTGGTGGAAATCATATGAGTCCACCTATCCCATGCTATCTAGGATGACACGGGATCTACTGACTCCTCCCGTGTCGAGTGTAGCATCGGAGTCTGTTTTTTCTATTGCAATGAACGTGATTTTGGATAGAAGATTGAGATTACGTCCATATATTGTTGAGGCATTGACTTGTTTGAAGGATTGAGAGTTTTTGAGGTTTAGAATTCATGATCATGCTGTAGCTGGGACTGGGACTACAGCTGCATCCACTGCAAAAGCGGATGGTTTGATTGTTGATGATGATGATCAATATGATACTGATTTTGATGGTGTGGCTGATGATGTTCATGATATGCCGATTGATGATTGATGATGATCTATTGCTTTTTAATTTCAATGTTTTGTTTGTTATTGATTGTACGCTTTATTTATACGTTACGTTGAAACTTTAATTTGGTTGGTTTGGACATTCGGTATCTAATGGCCGATTGGTCATTTTTCATTTAGTTTGCTTATGTTTTTTTTACTTTTTAATTTTTTTAGCAAAATTTATTGATTTATTTATTTTTTTTGTTTTATTTTTTTATTTAAAAATTTATAACTTTATTATTTAATTCTAATAAATTATAAACTAATTTTATTTTACATTATAAAAAAAATTTAAACTTTGTAAATTTAATAAATTTTAAACAATTTTCATTTTATAAATTTATTATATTATACATTATCTATAATTTTATATATAATTTAATATTTTATATAATTAAACTAAAATTTAAAACTATAAAATTTAAAAATTAAATTTTTATTTGGCACGTATGGCCAGGTTAGGCCCGACCGGGCCTGGCTTTTATAAACCGTGCTGGGCTAGATACAGCACGGTACAGTAACGGCATCGTGCCTGTCCCGGCACGAAAGCACGGCCGTGCTCTAAAAAAATGGGCAGGGCCGACGCGGCACGGGCCGTTTGACACATCTATCCTCGCTAAAATTTAGTGAGGTAAAGTGTCCCTAGATAATAATTTAGCAACAGAAAATCCTTAGCTAAAAAAAATAAATTTGCAAACTAAATTAGCATGCTAAATGAGATATTCTGTCGCTAAACGGAAATAATGACGGAAATAGTCACTAGATAATAAATTTAGTGACGGAAAAATACGTTGCTAAAATTAAAATATTCCTAACTAAATTAGCAAGGGATTTTTCCCTTGCTAATTTAGCAAATGATTTTTCCCTTACTAAATTAGATAGGGAATTTTACCTAGCTAATTTAGCAAGGGAATTTTCGCTAGCAAATTTAGATAGAAAAAATTTGCTAAATTAGTAGGGAATTTTCCCTAGCTATTTTAATTTCAAAATTATTTGCAGAATTTAATTTATTCTAAAATGTTTAAATAAATAATTTAATAATTTTATATCAAATTGAATAAAAAATAAAACTATAAATGATAAATTATAATAAATAAAAAATAAAATTATTTAATAACTTATTCTAATTTAATATTTTACATTATTAAAATAAAAAAATAACAAAATTTTATTACTTCTTATTTATCAATGTATCTACCGATAGTGCATAAAGTATAATCTATCCATTCATTGACGTTGCTTTTTCTCTCTCTACTCCTCCGATCAATAATTTTCTACTGTGACCAAGTTGTCCGAGTCACGACACGTCATGTCTAGTGAAAAATCTCATCACTTATACAAGCTTTGTATGGGGAACAATGTGGTATCATATCTGTAAGAAATTTAAACCACTCAATCAAATCAAAATAAATAAATAAAACTATGTTTTGATAAATATATACTGCTGTTGTAAATATGTACATATATACTAGCATTTCACTCGTACATATATTACTGCAGTATATGTACATATAAACTACAATATTATACATACATATATACTAAGTACATATATACTCAGTATAAATGTACATAAAATACTACAATATTATAAGTACGTATATACTGACTATATACTATATAACGCATTTGTTGCCGTTATTGCTGCTCTCGCAACCACTGCCCCTCCTGCCGCTACTACCATCGTCGCTGCTGCCATTGCTGTTATTGATAATAAAAGTATGGACGGGCGATGATTCTCGACTGATGAACTTGAGAATGAGCGAGTTTTTGATGAGGCGGCAAGCTGCTTCTCCCAAAATAGGACCCGATATTCCTCCTGGACCAGAATTACACGACACTACACAAGCATCATCATCGACATCATTATAAGACCTAGTACAATTAGAACCAATCATTGTAGAGCCTAGAGCAACTAAACTTATTTATTCATACGTTCACTTTGTACAATGTGATTATTGCATATCAATATAATTACTAAGATTTTTATGACCAACTTCTATCTGCCTGGCTGTCCTGGACCAGAAATCACAACTTTAAGAAAAGTCTAATATCCATTGCTTTTATTTCCTACATCAGTGAGCAAAGCATGATGATGACCAGACCAGCCCGAGCAAATTATATATTCAAAAGTGTGTCTGTGTGTAAATAGGTGTGTACATACGACAATATATACATGTCTACAAATAAATATATGCACCCACTTATGTATATACTTGGTATATACGCACATATATACTAAAGTATAAAAGTACATATATATCGAGTATATACATGCATATATACTAGAGTATAAAAGTACGTATATATCGAGTATATACGTATGTATATACTAGAGTATAAAAGTACGTATATACCAAGTATATACGTACATATATACTAGAGTATAAAAGAATGTATATACCGAGTATATACATACGTATATACTAGAATATATAAGTAATATGTTGATATACATATTGTTAAATACATTTATATATAGTTATATATATATATATATATATATATGTATGTATGTATATTAAATATACATTGTTATATTTATATATAGTTATGTTTATTTATACTATTTTTATAGTTATAAATATTGTAAAATACACTTATATAAGAAATTTGAATTATATCACACATGCATATTGATGTATAGTTATGTTTAATCACACGTATATAAAATACATTTATGTTTATGTATATTGTTTATGTATACTGTTTATATATAGTTATGTATATTGATGTAGATATCAATGCGGTATACCTTATATTGTTTATGTATAGGTATGTATAGTTATGTATATTAATGTAGATAAATACATGTATATATTGTAATATGTTGATATACATATTGATAAATACATTTATGTATTGTTATATATATATATGTGTATGTGTGTGTGTGTGTGTGTGTATGTATATTAAATATACGTTGTTATATTTATATATAGTAATGTTTATTATACTATTTTTATAGTTATAGATATAGTAAAATATATCTATATAAGAAATTCGAATAATACCACACATGCATATTGATGTATAAAATTTTTTTAAATATACTTATATAAAATACACTTATGTTTATGTATACTATTTATGTATACTATTTATTTATAGTTATGTATATTGATGTAGATATCAGGTCGGCATACCTTATACTGTTTATATATAGGTATGTATATTAATGTAGATAAATACATATATATAAAGCAATATATTTATATACATATTGTTAAATACACACACACACACACACACACACACAAACACACACATATATATGTATGTATGTATGTATATGTATATATGTATGTATGTATGTATATTAAATATATGTTGTTATATTTATATATATTATGTTTATGTATACTATTTTTATAGTTATATAGATATAGTATAATAAATTTGAATTATATAGATATAGTAATGTTTAAATAGTTTATGTATACTATTTTTATAGTTATATAGTTATATTTATGTTGAAATAC
Source organism: Sapria himalayana (assembly GCA_029783825.1). Lineage (NCBI taxonomy): Eukaryota > Viridiplantae > Streptophyta > Magnoliopsida > Malpighiales > Rafflesiaceae > Sapria > Sapria himalayana. The sequence goes on along the minus strand of JAREIK010002415.1, from coordinate 1,421,002 downwards.
ACTTATATAAAATACACTTATGTTTATGTATACTATTTTTGTATACTATATATAGGTATGTATATTGATGTAGATATTAATTTGGCATACCTTTTGTGCACCATCAAAATCCACACAATGATAATGCATTATATCACAAATGCTTGAAGTATATATACGAATAAGTATATATACACAATCCAAGCAAACCACGGTGATTAAAGGAGAAGAATTTCAGAAACAATAAATAATAGAATCAAAATGCTTAAGCTTAATCTTCAATTAAGCAATCCAAGATAATCGATGAAGAATAAATGTATAAAATGTACCTCAAATCAATAACAAATTAAAACTTAAATCTCGATATATTTTTATGCATCGATGTCGAGAGATAGATGGCGGAATACGGAGGACTTTACTTCACTTGTTAGAGATTATCGCGTCTCGACAAGTGAATGTATATATTAGCAAATTATTTATATTTTTAATTATTAAAACATTAAATAAATAATATATATATATATATATATATAATACAAAAAGACTCATTAATTTTATTTACTATCAAAATTTTTTCAACAAAATTAATGTGCGTGTAGCAAGGTACACATGAAAAACAAACACCTTACAATTTTTATTATAATATTAATTAAACAATAAATATATAAACAATTAAAAAAATAATTAGCCTTATAAAAAAATTTCAAATAGGTACAAAATTAACAAACTTCATATAATAAGACATAAATGAAAAGATGATTTGTTTTCTAGCTACTCGCCTAATAGTTATAAAATATACTTTATGTTAAAAAATATATAAAAATTTATATTTTACTATTTTAAATTTTTAAGAATTCATATTAATTTTTATGAAAATAATATGAAATAATTTTAAAGGCATTAAATTTCATTTCATATTATTTGATATCATTAATAATTGTTAAAATTCAAAAAATTACTTAAAGTGAGAAGATAATTAAAAAGTTATATTTATTATTTTAATAAAAACTTAATGTTAAAAGCTAATAGTAAAAATATTACTCAATTACTTAATACTTATAAATTTTAGCAGGAGCAAACATTTATATATTTATTTATAAATATTAATTTATTTTTTAACTTAATTTTAAAAATTATATTTTTATTATATTTCAAGATTTTCAAAATTTATATTATTTCTTTTTTTAAAAGTTTCTTATAATCATAAAATTTTTTTTATACTTATAATAATATAAATATTTACTAATTTATTCGTCAATTCAGATATTTTTGAAAATATTTTCTATTTTATCATACAATGAATTAATTTATATTTATATTAGTAGAAATTTTAATGTATGTGAATTTAATTTTTAAAAATATCGAAAAAAATTATTATACTTATTGAATGTATTATTTAATGTTACTTTAATACAAAATTTTAAGTTTCTAAATTAAAAATCTTAGAAAATTTTTTTGTATAATTTATTTAAAAATTAAACATCATTAAATTAGTTATTTTAATCCTTATTAATATAATTTTTTTTGTATTTTTATATTTTTTTAATTATTTATTTATAATATCATTTTTAATGATTTTACGAGAGAATGTATCTTTCAAGGATTGCTCATCTATATAATAATAACGTACATTTAATAAACAAAATTAAATAAAATATTAAAACTAATAATAAATAAAAAAAATTAAATAATTATATATTGGCTATAAAAATTCTGTCGCTATGTTCGAGATTTAATTAGCTAGGGAAGTTGAGTCACTAAATTCATCGTTATATTCTAGATTTAATTAATTAGGGAAGTTATGTCGCTAAATCCATCAATATATTCCGAATTTAATTGGCTAGGGAAGATCCATCACTAAAATCTGTCACTATATTCATGAAGTAATTGGCTAGGGAAGTTCTGTTGCTAAAATTGATCGCTATTTTCACTATGTAATAAGCTAGGAAAATTCTGTCGCTAAATTGGGCATAATATTTCGGGATATAATTAGCTTGGGAAATTCTATAGCTAAAATCCATCGCTATGTTCCATAATTAGATATGGAATTTCATCACTGAAATCTGTCACTATGTTCCGGATGTAATTAGCTTAGGAAATTCCATTGCTAAAATCCATTGTTAAATTCTGATTTTATTAGTTAGGGAAATTCCGTCACTAAATCCATCGCTAAATCCCAAATTTTATTAGCTAGGAAAATTCCGTCACTAAATCCGTAGCTAAATTACCCATTTTTCTTCAGAGGAATTTACGAAAATATTCCTTTGCTAATTCGTTGCTAAATTTTCCCACTTTTCTTAAGCAAAATTTATGAAAATATTCTGTCTCTAATCCTCACTAATTCGTTGATAAATTCCCTCACTTTTCTTAAGCAGAATTTATGAAAATATTTTATCGCCAATCCATTGCTAATCCATTGCAAATTTTTATTTCAATAAAAAAACATAAATCCCTTACTATTCCCTAGCTAATCCCTCACAATTTAGTTAGGGATTGATCCCTAGCTAAAATTCCCTAGCTAAATAAACATTTTCTTGTAATATATTACTCGGTTTATAAAAGATTTGAAGGGTATTAGTTCATCAATTTGTATGCATAAAATCTTGCTAGAGAATAATACAAAGGCTTCAATAGAACATCAAAGAAGATTGAACTATGATAAAATATATTTTCAAGGGGAAAGTTCTAAAATGGTTAAATGCTAGATATATATATGCGATATCAGATAGCCCTTGGGTGAGCCTAGTTCATATGGTTCCTAAGAAGGGTGGATTCACTAGATTTAGAAACAAAAAAATGAGCTAATTCCTTCAAGAACTATAACAGGATGTATAATGTGTTTAGATTATAGAAAATTAATCACTACAACTAGATAAGATCATTTTCTATTGCCCTTCACTGGTTAGATGTTGGATAGGCTTGCATGATATCCTCACTTCTATCTCCTTGATGGATATTCAGGATATAACCAAATTTTTATTACACTTGAGGACCAGGAAAAAACTATATATACACGCTCTTATGATACCTTTGCTTTTAGAAGGATGCATTTGGGTTATATAATACTCCAAAATATTTCGAAGATGCATGATGGTAATGTTCTTAGATTTGATGGAGGAGGTTATGAAGATATTCATGGATGACTTTATAGTATATGAATCTAGTTTTGATCATCGCATGCATAATTTGAAAATAGTACTTCAAAGATGCATGAACAAAATTTTAATATTGAATTGGAAAAAACAATTATTTTATAGTAATAGAATACATTATATTTGGGCACAAAATTTCTACAACTAATTTAAAAATTGAACCAGTAAAAGTTTCCATAATCAATACACTTTCACCTCCCACAAATAGTCAAGTGAATTATGAGTTTCCTGGGACATGTTGAATTTTATATATGAATTATTAGAGACTTCTCAAAATTATAAAGACCATTATGTAGATTCTTGGAGAATGAAAGCAAGTTTAATTTTGTTGAGTCCTGCAAAATTGCATCTGAAGAGATCAAAATCAAGATAGTTGAAGCTCCAACCATGGTCACACCAAATTAGAATAGTGTATTTGAGATCATGTGTCATGCTAGTGATTTTGTAATGGAAAGTGTACTATAAAAAAGAAAAGACTAGATATTCAGAATCATCGACTATGCTAATGAACCCTTCAATGAAGCTTTGGAATATTATTTCACTACTGAAAAAAAGATACTAGCTATGATATTTGCATGTAAAAAATTTAGGCCATACATTTTTGGTTTCCATGTTATCATCCACATTGATCATGTAACAATTAAATATTTAATGTCAAAGAAGGAAGCTAAGCCATGTTTGATCAAATGGGTGCTATTACTGCAAAAATTAAATCTTGAAATCAAGGATACAAAGGGTTGTGACAATATGGTGGCTGATCACTTGTGAAGAAAAGAAACAACTACTGTAAATAAAGAAGAATCTGAAGTCATTGAAAATTTTTTAGATGAGTATTTATTTTAGCTATATTACAGATACCCTAGTATGCTAATATAATGAATTAACTAGCTTATAAAGTTATGCCACTAGAATTTAGTTATTAGAAGGTGTATGCCAGAAGGTGTGTGCCAGAAAGAGAACAAGACAAAATATTAAAAGAATGTCATGCATCACCATTTGAGAGACATTTTTTAGGAGACAAAATAGCTCACAAATTCTCCAATCATATTTCTACTGGCCTACTATCTTTAAGAATTATGTTGAATGGGTCAAGTTTTATGATCAATACCAAAGAATGATCAATGCTAGCAAGAGAAATGAAATGCCCCTGCAAGATATTTAGGTGGTGCAAATTTTTGATGTATGGAAGATATATTTTATAGGACCTTTTACATCTTCTTATGGAAATATGTACATACTCCTAGTTATTGATTATATATCAAAGTGGGTGTAGGTAACTATTATTCTAAGGAATAATGCTAATACAATGGTATAGTTCATGTTAAGCAACATTTTGAGAAAATTTGAACACCTAGAATTGTCATAAGTGATATAGGAAGCCATTTTGCCAATAATATTTTTGACAAACTCATGAGTAGATATGAGATAAAACACATATTAAGTTTGGCTTATCATCATCAGACTAATACTCAAGCTGAAATTTTCAATAGAGAGATTAAAAGGATTCTAGAAAAAATAGTGAGTTCATGTAGAAAGGATTGGTCCTTAAGGCTCGATAATGAATTATGGCCATATATAATAGCATTTAAACTCCCCATTGGAATGTATCCATCCTGAATTGTTTTTGGGAAGCCTTGTCACTTGTCTCTAGAATTGGAATACACATAGAGGTGTCAAACAGGATGTGACGGACCAACCCAGCCTATTTTTAGCCGGCCCAAACTTGCTATCATTTCGGGTTAGGCACGGCACGGTTACTGTACCGTGCAGTGCATGGCCCAGCATGGTTCTGTGGAGATCAGTCCAGTACGGGCCTGTGGCACAAATCCACTGGGTTCGGCCCGGCCAGGTAGAACCTCTAATTAAAAAGAATTAGGGTTTCGGCATGCACTGTTGCGCCGCCGCGCAGCCGAACCCCTAATTTAAAAAAAAATTAGGGTTTCTCGACTCATGTAAAGGTACTGTGCCAACTGGCCATGATACCGTGCGGGGCCAGGCACGACATGAGGCCTAGTTGGCCTCAACACAACACAACATGGTTGATGCCATGGACATGCACGACACGGGCACGAGAAATTTTCGTGCCCTGTAGGCCCAGGCATGGCCGAATTGTGGCATGCCTTATGCCGAACCGGGCCGGCCCGGCCCGGTTGACACCTCTAAATACATTGTAATGTGGGCCATTAAGCAAATAAATTTTAATATCAAGATTGCTAAAAAAGAAAGATTACTCCAAATTAATGAGTTGGAAGCGTTGAAAAATGAACCCTATGAGAGTGCGTGAATCTACCATGATAAAATAAAGAAATAACATGATCAAAGAATCTTGAGGAGTGAATTTAAGGTAGAAGATCAAGTTCTATTTTTTAACTCTAGACTAAAACTATTTCTAGGAAAACGGATGTCAAATTTAGTGGTCCATATATAGTAGTAACATGTATAACTTTTTGGATAATAATAGTGATAACTTGTATTGAAATAGAATTTAAGGTGAATGGTCAAAGACTAAAGTACTACCTTAGTAGTACATGAGGTGAGACTTTATGAAATTTATATAGAGGAAAATATTGTTGAAGTAAGGAGCAACAAGCAGTATTGTCCAAATAGGGACTAAAAACTAAGTAGCTTAAAAGAGACAATCTATATAAGAGTTAGTTTTGAATGTTTTGATTCATTTATTCTTCTTATTCTTTTTAGTAGTTTATAAAGTATTGTTAATATTTTTCTTAATGAGTTTTTTAGTAGAGTTTTATTGAACTAAGGACAAATCAGTAACAAAAAAAAACCAAAAACAACCATCAAGCCTCAAGGGAAGATCAACGAGGAGTATTCTTTTTCCCTTAGAAGTCAATTTTAAAGAGATACATGATTTTGAGTTTGATTTTTTTTAATAGACTTGATTGGGATGTTTATTTTAGAATTTTCATGAAAATGATAAACTAATGCATGCTATATTTGTCAAGGAGCATGCAAATCTTTGAATGAATAAAATTGCATTGTGTATCAATCAATCAAAAGAAGGAACAATATTTGTTGGTACAAATTGGTATAAGTCGTGACAAAAAATGTTGCGGAAAAAAGAGACTTAAATTTTGGTCGTAACATAGTTTCTGATGTCACCACAATAATTGAAAATTTTAAATAAGGAAAACTCATGTCGCAACTCAAATTGTGCCACGACACCATTTTCTAGATCTCAAAACAATTTTGTGTCATGACAAAATTCGTATTCTCGTGAAAGATTTAGATCACTTGTTTTAAATACAAATTGATAAAAAATTATGTTGTGGTCAGAAGAAGTAATGTTGTTTCATGGCCAATAAGTTGCAACAATGAAAAGAAGGAAATCAAGCAAGTCACGACAAATAAATGTTGGTCTCAAGGGTTACTTTAAGTCATGCCAAACTTAGGCATGTCATGACATAAAACAAAAAGTGATCTTCCAATAGAAAAATTAAATGAACTTTTCTTGGTTAAATGAATGACAAAATTTTCAATACAAGGCTTATCATTAAAAATAAAATTTGTGGACTGAAATTAAGTCGCAACATGCTTGCATTAACTTTGAGCTCATGAAGAATAAAGTCATGAAACACACATTTTAATTTCGAGCTCACAAAGATTAAAGTCATGACACATGTACTTTAATTCCGAGCCCACGAAGATTAAAGTCACGATATGTGCACTTTAATTTCGAGACCACGAAGATTAAAGTAGTGACAAATGAACTTAAATTTCAAAACCCCCACAATTCTACTTTTACTTTTTATCCAAGTCCGAATAAAAGTTAACAAGTTAAAAAAATAAATTATGTGATGATTTGTTCAAACATCCTATTGTGTTTCCTTTTTTTATCATGGATTTTATTTAAAACTACTTCTTGATATCGATTTTTTATTTCCTTTGCTTGAGGACAAGCAAAACTTTAATTTTGGGGGAATTTGATGAGTCAAAAATCATCTATGTTTAGTCCATTTTCATGGCATGTTTTCATATTTAGAAGATTGATTAAATGATTAAAAGATAGAAATTTACCCTTCTCATGGTTTTGTAAGTTTTAGTTAAAAAGAAGTGAAATTTCAGTAGAAATCCATAAAATTGACTAAGTCAATTTTTTCATGACAAAATCAACAATGTTGTGACTCTAAAATGGAAGATAAAATCAAGTCGCAACCAATGAATAATGTCGAATCCAACAATAGGAAGAAAGGAGGATAAAGTTGTTATTACTTAGGTCTATAGCAAGAGAATAGTTGTCACACCATCAAATGGAGGTGATGTTAGTATTCTGTGTTGTGACATAGATAGTTCATGTTACGACACAACAATTTGTGACCTAGAGCACAAGGAAAGAAACATCAAGTTGGTCATGATATTTTTTTCAGGCACTACAAGAGAATGAATGATGCAAGGCAGTGACAAGAAAACTAATGTCACAATAAGAAATTATTTTAGTGAAGAATCCCAAGACAAAAAATTAGGTGGTAATAGAAACTTTTGGTTGCAACAGTAATGTTCAAGCAATAGGAAAATACTTGGTCATGACATCAGAATTTGATCTTGATATTAAAATTTTGTCATGACATTAGAATTTGGTCTTAACTTCAGAATTTGATCGTGATATCATAAATAGGTCATGATAAAAAAATGAGAAGAAATGGAGAAGCATGGGTCATGACAAGAAATTTGAGTTTGGCCAATATTTTTGGATTTTACAACAATAACCATAGGAGCTAGGGCTACCACAAACCATATAAAAGCATCTTCTTCTTCAGAAAAATTATTTGGTAGGTGAATTAGAAAATCGGTAGTTGATGGCTCCACATAGTATTCTTTGTTTTTCTTTTTTTAGCATAGATCTAGATTAAATTAGCATTGTTATTCATTATTTTGTTTTAGATCTAGGACTCTGCTTGCTAGAAATTAAATCTGAACAATTCTTGATTAGTTTTTATGAATTATTGGCTGTATTGTTTTGAAACTTAAACAAATTTCTTGAAATCAGATGAATCCATTAATTGCAATCTCCATGTGCTTACTTTATTTGTAGTTCATTGACGATTATGATCTAGTCAGCTAGACACAACATTTTGTTGGATTGAAGTAATAGTTAAATAATATTTCTCTATAGAAATCACTGTGAGTTTCTTGGAAGTAGAAGGTTAATTCTAATGGATTGATGTTGAACTTTAATTAACTTCAAAATATTAGTGATGAACACCCATAATTTGTGGTATCATGCCTTTATATCTTGGAGGCCCTCTGAGTGACACAGAGAAGGTGATTCTTGAAGGTTAGCGAACAATCTTTTATGAGGGTATTTTAGGCTATCATTGATGAACAAGTGAGCTCTGTCAGTTTTTGTAGATATGTCCCCATTTTACTTAGAGATAAGAAAAATGTAGTGATTATCTAGATTAATCACCATAGATATCACCTTGATTTTTTAAGCGATCGATGTCTCCGTGTTGGCTTGGATCCGATCAAGGGAAGAGAAAACTCTCTAAGTTTTAAAGGAATGGGTACCAACTATTTGCAGATACTTGCAATACCCATATCTTGGGAAGTAAGAGACCTACAATCAACAAAAAAAGGTATGAAGTATTGAGAAATAAAAATACCCAATTCTTATAATACTTCTTAACCTACTAGTAGCCTCTTAGATCTTAGATTTATAGGGAAGCTAGGTTATTTAAGTAGTGAAATATGTAGCTAAAGAAAGAGATCCAAGGCTATGACAAATATCTTTGATAGATTTCATCTTTTATTTAGCAATACGCTATGATAGAGAAGTCTATAGGAATTGGCTATACCAAAGTAATTTATGCCAATATCAATTTCTACAAGAGAACTGATCTAGTCCAATTTATTTTTTGTAGATTTATTTTGAAATTTTGTTTTGGGTTTTACTTCATTTATTTTTTATTATCTGTTAAACTAGTATTTGAAAATATCTTTCTAATGGTTCAAATAGTATAAAATCTTTAGTAGTTTGGGTGGTTAGTAATTTAATTCTTGTCAATCTCGGTGTGAATAATATATGAACTTACATCCATTTTTACTACTTATATGATCCATGCACTCACAGTGTCATAAACTAAATCTATTTACAATTTCCATTAGACAGTATCGAATGAGAGTGATTTAGCTATATAGAAAAGGCAATCACCTTCAATCAAGATACTTGAGAAAATGTTTCACAATAATCAACTCCCTATTGTTGTGAAAAGTTTCATCACTAGCCTTGATTTATATTTTTAAATTGAACCTTTTGTCTATAGGTTCAATTATATCTTTATTTTTTAAATGGCTTGCTACCTACCACGTATTGTTCTTCTTGATCATATTTATTTATTATTTATTACTTGTATCTAATTTCTTCATTTAGAAGTTGTTTCCATATCAACTATCGATATAAATGCATAATTCCATGTGTCATTGATATTGATGAATGATCAAATATTTCTAGGTGTTTTTGGAGATGTTTCTTCATATCGAAGAGGTTCATTTTAATCTTCTTTAACATGTTAAGAATATGAACTTGATGGTTGCATCAAGCTTATATCATACTTTTTTACGACTTTATCTTCTTAATTTTATAAAACTATTTTACCAATTTCTATATCTTGAGTAACAATTAGTATTTATCTCTTTGATTAAAAAAATTTTATAACCATTTGAATGTGAACTATATCCACTATAATTAAAAAAAAGTCTTTAGTGTAGTTGGTAATCATTAACATTGGTAAGAGTTATCATCAATGAATGAGTTGTCAACATAACTCTAAAATATAATATTCAATCTATAACCATAAGCATATGTTTATGCTTCAATTGTAAATGTATGTCTTCTTATATATATATATATATATGTGTGTGTGTGTGTGTGTGTGTGCGCGCGCGTGTAATCTAATTTAATGGGTCAATTTAAAAGTATATTTATCACTATTTTCTTATCATGATAAGTATTTATTAATATTTTTTAATAATACTACCATTACGAATTAAAGTAAGACAATATTATTGTTTCTATTTGTTTAAACGGTAATTCAAATCAAAAATACCACTAAACCACCTTTTAATAAAATAAATTCAATTCTCAACTAATTACCATATAAAATTGAATCTATTCAAACATTCCTAAAAATATTCTCATAATAGTCACTAGTCAATAATTATTTACATATAATTTTATAATCAATATTTTATGTGTAATTATACAAATACTAAGTGTCTCAAAATTAAAAGTGCTGATCAAATACAAATAATAATTATTTGAATTAATAAGAACTTTGAAATTAAATGTATTTTGGCAAGAATAATACTTGGATGTTGAATTACCTTGAAAGTCCTCATGTTGAATTCCTGCGTTGGAGATCATATCTTGGTATGATGTGTAGTACATTTACTGAAATGTGGTAAGTCTTAGATTCAAGACTGGTCAAATATAGCTTTATTGATTCTTAGAGGTAAACTTGTCAAGATATTAACCTTTTCCAGACATTATGCAAAGTGGATGCCATATATTGGTATAATCATATGTGTGAAGAAAGCACAAGTTAAAAAAATTCTCAATATTTTTCTTAATCATATGTTTTGAACATGTCAAAAAAAAATTTGAAATGCAAATGACCAATAAAGTTTCTATCTATTCTTCAATCTATGAAATGAAAAAAATGGTCAATGTAAAACTCTATATTAGAAAATATTTCCTTCCTTTCACAAAAATAATATGCTTCAAAATTATTAAAATCATCAAGATATGCTTCAAAAATCACACAAAAACTTAAAACTCAATTTTGCAAATTATAACTTTTAGAAAAAAAATACTTAATTTGAACAATTATCACGGCATCATAAACTAGTAATTTTGTACGATAAAATTATTTGAAATTTGGATCTATACCATATGTAACTCACTTGTTGTAACATTTTGAAAATAAGATAGCATCAAACCTTAATCAATTAAGTATAATAGTAATAAGAATTTAGTAATTCAACTTTTTCTAGTATTGTATGTAGAAAAACAAAATTAGTTTCATCATAGATAATACTACCTTCCATCATTCTATTAATACTCAATTCAAGGTTATGCAATAAACAAATAAGTAAAATAAAATATTTTTTTTGAATCCTATATGCTATAGACTAATATTATATTAAAAAAATAAAATTGAAAAAAATTATAAATGGATTGTTTGAACTACATAGTGCACATATGAATGACAAATTTTGCATAAGCTATTTTGGTAGACATACTATAGAGATAAAAAAAATTACATTTCTAATAATGTTTGATCATAACAATATATTATAATCAACACTACAACATGCTTAAAAAAAATAATGAATTAATAAAAAAATATTATATTAAATTTATCTTCAAATAAAAGTTGTATATATATTAAGAATTTAAAAAAAGTAATACCATTCTATCTTAATATTTTCATCAACATCATTAACAATTAAAGTTTTATTAAATATCAAAATTACTATTTGTTTTCATTTACACATGCAATTTACTTGCTTCTTATTTCATTCAGCTCAACATTTATTTAGATTTTTTGCTCTTCAAATTGATAAAATACAGATATGTCGTATTAATAAAATATACTGGATATGTAAGATCTGAATTATGTTATATATTTAAGAATAAATTACTATTATATTTATTTTAATATTTGTAGCCTTGGATTTCCAAATTCCAATTGCCCCATTGGTGTATCACATAAGAAAATAATGATATTCAGCATCTCCATTTTGTTATAGCACTCTAAGTTCAAGTATATATTAGTAAGTTAGGGTTCCATTTTGAGAATGAAAATTTTGGGTTTGTTTGAAATGGATTATATTTGATTTAGGTATTTTTTTAGGATTTGAGTAGGATCACATGGGTATCTGACCCACATGTTTTAATTTATTTTACACTCATTTTAATATGTAATCTGACATAATTCTAAGGGTGACATGGATTAGGCGAAGCACTTTTTTAGGTTGACAATTTTGAGTATTCCAAAACATAAATAATTCGTGTTTTGGCAATTTTTTTCATCAAATTATAAAATCCTCAGGTCTTTTTATATAAATATTGTTTACTTGGTACACCAAAACATAATTTATCCTAATTGACTTAAACAAGAATGATGTCTATGTCGGAAATGTGTTTATGCTGAAAGCTATTTGATTATTATGAATCTTAGTTAAATATAAATTATTTTTTCAAATATAAATAAATTTGCAAAGAGCTGAGTTTGTATTTAAACATGATGTGCATGCGTCCTTTATTTTATATACTAGATGATTTGATGTGTAAAATTTTGTTTGTATAGAAGATCAAATCATCAAATTTTATAGAATATAAACGTACTATTTACAATTTGAATGAAGTTGGATGTACCATTAGTAAGATTGTTGTACAAGATATTAGTAGGTAAATTTTGACTAGTAAGAATAATAAGATTCTAACTTTTTGAGCTAGTATACTTGTATGTATTAAACGGCATTATCACAGTGTGATTATTTAATAATGACTTATAACAATTAAAAGTCTCATCATTATTGTAAATACTATTACTTTTAATCTTGAAATAATTAATAAATACACACTTATTAATAATTATTTTGATTCATAATATGTGAGATCTATAAATATATTAATAAATTCAGTGAGTAGAATAACTTTATTAGGTGTATGATGAAATATTAATTATTAATGAAATTCATATCATATCAAATAGATTAATGATACCCCATTGAGTATACTTATAAGTTTTGATATTATCAAACATTGTAGATAGATTTTGATTCGACATATCAAATAAGTTAAGAAGAAAATCACAAAAAATAATAAGAGCCACTACAAATGGGAAACACTTAGGTGTTTCCCATTTTTTGGAAAATAATAAGAGCCACTACATATCGAGTTACCTATGACTTCAAATTGAAAGAATCGCACTAATGCATTACAGTATTTAAGCAACACTTAGAAATAAAACAACAAAAAGTGAAGAGGAGGAAAATTGGATTTTGACCCAAAATCAACTACAAACCCTAAGCGACATGATTTCCACACTCAATTATGAGAAAATTAAAGTTGACCAATGGGAAACACTTTCTTTTGTTTATGTTTTGATACTTAAATTCATGTTTAGGCTTGCATTAAGAATCCTAAATTTGTACGAGATAATTCTCAATTTGCCTCATACAAAATCTTTCCTAATATTAAGCTAAGTTGATATTTAGGGTTGAATTATGTACTTATGCGTGATGAATACATTACATTTATATTATTGATATTTATGTTAATGTTGTGTTGTGGAATGTTGATGGATATTAACGTGTTATAGAATTGAAATTTAAAGTTTTTACTATATCAAAGTTTTATGTGGGTGTACCATGACGGACAATGATAGGTATGCCATGAGACACAATCACTTAATATGATAAGAAGAAAGTGACAACTACTCTAACCTTAAAGCATAAGATTAATCTATGTATAAAAAACTAAGATTGAGGTAAGTTCAATTATCACTAGGTATGACACTCTTGAAGCCATAAGCATGAACACAATTATTATCAATCTATTTTATACATCTTCAATAATAGTTGACCTTGAGTAATATAGAGGATAAGCATAACATCTTTCCCGAGGTTTATCATAATGTGGAAGTCATGTATTAACCATGATAGATGATGATAAGTAAGTTATGGGGAAAACATGAGAAGGTGACCCATTTGGTGATGATTATCATGTGGGTCAAATTCTCTTGTCTGATTTCCACATGTGAGATTAATAAAAATACTTATATTAATTTCTATGAGTATGATCCTTACAAAACTAAAAGTAAAAACATATTTATTATCACATTATCTTACATCTTTAAGATATTAAAGATTACAGAATAAAAATGTATATTCGAAGCAATCATAAATAGAGATTTACAATTTTCATAAAGTGAGTAGTTGTGCAAAAAACTTACAAACAAAACAATGTGTTGCCTGAAATACTTTGTGTTATTCATGCAATTCTTCTAGTTAGAAGTCATGATGCTCACTTGATGTCGTGAGTTTTGTGTCTTATTGGATCTTCTTAGAACCACCAAAATCATGGTGGAAATTAATGTCACAATCTAGGTAACTCTCCTCTAGAATAAAATATCATAGCACTAAGAATGACCATGAACAAAATTATTTTTTTCTAAAACAAAAGATCATGATATTGGGAATAAGCATGACTAATACATTTAACCTTAATAACCCAAAGTTATGGCGTTGGCAATAACAATGACTTTGGTGATTTATTTCTTGAGCATAAGGTTTTGGTACTAAAAAAAGCCATGACCAGCATAAATACTCTCTAGAACTAAATGTGATGATAAAAAATAATACTATAACTCAGAACACATGATATTTTTGCTCTATAATTAAAAAGTCATAGTGCTGGAATATGTCATGACTAATTGTACCTGTGAGCTACTTAAATACCATGACATAAAAATAATATCATGGATGCTAACTATTTTAAAGATAGTATGATCATGATTCTATGATAATATCATAGCCTTGAAGAGTGTATTGTATAATGGAAAGATTATATCAATTTGGTGATAAAGTTATAACATAAAAAGATTGTCATAAGTGGCTTTGTATAGTTATGACCAAGAAAGGATGTCATAACTACTTGATAAGATATTAAAAGGTAAACTCAAATTGTGACATGGAAAATATCATGCTTCTTCATTACTTCTCTCTCCCCTACAAGACTTAGCTCCATCAAGTTTATAAATTTTTACACAAATAGCTATGTTAATATTCTTCAAAATCTCTCAAAACATTAAATTAGTGAAATCTCTCCAATATTAGTACAAATACATGCAAATACACAAATAAATTAACTCCAAAATACACACAAAAAATTAATACGAGGAGTATCGAAGACTTAGCTAAGATGGCGTATTCTTCATGGATATTCTTATATTATGCCATGGATGAAATGCATGCCTAGATATTATTTATTGTGAATGAAATCTTCCCACTCTCTATCAGGATATGGTAGTTGATTTCAAAATGTTCATGGTGGTTTCTATTTCTCCAAGGATATTGCGATCACAAACATAATTGGGGCACTCAAGATTTACAAGTAGCAAGTATATATGAAGCAACATTGGGTGGAACAAATATGAGAATGACATAAAAAAATATAAAAAAGAAGTTTACATGCTAGAATATTATGAGGGTTCATTGCATGCTCAAACACAATGACATTCATCAATTGATACATTCTAAATGGTTTGGTATATTTGGAATCATTGAAATGAAGCATGATAGCTCAACATTGCAAGGAAATTCAAACTCAATGTTCAAACATTATGCAAGTTTTGACTATTTTAGTTATCATTCTAATAGGAGAATAATAATCTTTTGTAATGTGAATTCTACTAAGGTTAATATTCTAGTTGCCTTGGCTGAGCTAATCGATATTGAAACTTTAAATGTTGAAAGTAAGAAATATTTCCTTCACATTTGTGCTATGGATTGAATTTTAATATTCCCATGAGTAGATTACGTGACTCTAACTTCTCTTGTGGCCAATTTTTCCACCTTCTTGTTAGTACACGAAGATTTCAACTCTATGATATCTAGTTTAGATAAGTTATATGGAAAGCATGTTTCAAGGTATGAATCATGAATGTGATTTCATTAACTATTGTTCTCGTCTTTGCTTAGAAGACATTATATCTTCTAGTAGTTTCTACACATGGACAAATGGTTGAGTTTTCATCAAGATAGATAGAGTCTTATTAATCACTTTTGAAACTCATTGAACATGGAGTTTCATGCATATTTTTTACCTCCCGTGTTCTCCTTAGATTATTGCATGAATTTCAATACTCCTCCAATTGAATCATGAGAAAAAGCTTTTCAAATTCCATAATATGTGGGTTAACCACTCAAAAATCATGAAGGCTGTTCATAACACTTGGAACATACATATTCTAGGATCAAAATTATTGTAGTTTGTTTCCAAGTCTAAGCGACTTAACGTGTCATTTCATACTTTTAATTCTTATGTTTGGGCTTATATCTTCAAAAGTCCAAAATATAAGTGAGGAACTTCAAATTTTCTAATCAAAATTATTTGGATCTCCCCAACATATGGGGCTGACATATAGAAAACACAATTTAAGCATCAAGCTAAAATGTTGTATGAGGCAAAAGTGGTACTTCACAGGAAGAAAGCCAAGTTTAGGAATATCTCAGAGATAATGATAAATGCATAAAATTTTTTTATTCTCTCATGATTAACAAAACATGGAAAGGTAACATAATTTTAATTTGAAACAAAATGGAGAATTTACTACCTCTTGGAAAGAAATCCTAGAGAATTTTTATTGCATTTTATGAAGATCTTCTTGGTTATTGCTCCTTATCTTGCACAAGTAAGATTCGATAAGAGGTTGTTCATACATGGAGAAACTATTTAGAGGATCATAAAGCCATCCTCAACCTTTCTCCAAGGAGGAAATAAAGAAAGTATTATTTTGATAAAGGGTTATTAAGTCTTATGGGCCTAATATATTTTTTTTAAAATTTTTCAAAGTGACATGAAATTATATTGAGATGGATTTATTACAGGTATGCAAAAATTTTTTTATCAATGGGTGCTTCTTTGTCAAGTGTATCATACATATATATCATAAATCCCCAAGAATTTTCATGTATCTCAATTATGGGACTACCAGCCTATCTCTTCTTGTAATCTTATTTATAAAGTTATTTCCAAACTCATAGCTTCAAGAATTAAGCAAATTCTTTGTGATATAATTGGGGAATTGTTGAAAGGAGGTTTACTATAAATTTTAAAGTGTTCCATATGTAGGAAATTCTTGCAAAGGGCTAGCTAGATTCAACTAGATCTTGGGAGTCCTACTGGGTATGTCATATTCTACAAGTGATTTGGAATATGGCTACTCATCTCATTTGAGAGTGCTGAAATTTTTTTACCCATACCCTATTTTATTTGTGTTATTAATGAAAATTCTGAAGGTGGTGTGTATGATTGTACGACATATCTCTGACCCTTTTCATTGCCTTAGGGATTTTATATCTTCAAAAGAGTTTGATAGTATGGTATAGTTTGTTTTATTAATCTGCTCATTTTATTTATGGATATCTTTATATCATGCCATCATTTAATTGCATGACTAGATATTTTTATTATGAATAGAATCCTCCTATTTTCTATTGTGATATGTTAGAAGATTTTAAAATATTTTTGACAGCTTCCTTTTCCCCAAATATTTTGGGATGTCAGCCATGATTGGGGGACAAATGATTTAGAAGCAGAAAGTATGTATGATGCAACATAGCGCGGAACAAGGATGAGAATGAAATATAAAATATTAAAATGAAGATTGCATGCTGGAATATTGGTGGGTTTCATTTCTCGCACAAATTTTGTGCAAATCTTGATAGTTCAGATCTTGTATGAAATTTGTTCAAACTTTATGAAAGTTTCAATAATTTTAGCCATCAATCTCAAGGAAGAATAATAATATTTTGGAATGTGAAATCTATTTCTATTAAGGCTAACATCTAGCTTCCTTTGCTTAGCTAAACCATTTTGAAACTTCTAGTGTTGAAAGTAGGAAATGTTTACTTGACATATTTTTATATGAACTTCATTTTTATCATGGCTAGGAAAAGATAATGGCACTCTCTTACTTTTTTTGTAGCCAATATTTTTTGTCCCTAGCTAGTACTTAGAGATTTTGACTATGTGATAACTAGACTAGCTAAATTAAATAGAAAGCCACTTTTAAAATATGAATGTGCTAATTTCATTAATTGTTTTTCCCATTATAGTTTAAAAGGGATTCCATCTTATGGTAGTTTCTACACGTGGAAAAAAGATAGGGTTTCAAGTAAGATAGATTGTTATAAAATAAAACTAAACCTGCAATAATTTGAAAGATATAAAATTCAAAGTTAAAGTAATAAATTACATCATGAAATAAAATACATTCAAAAAAATGAGAAATTGGAAATACATGGGAATGAATCTCAAAGGAATAAGAAAAGTCCTTTTATAAGAAAAATTTTGGAAATCTCCAAAGAGATTTCCGATGTGGGCTAGGTGATTTTCACCTATCCCCAATAAAATAACATAGATAAGTCTTGTTTAAACACTTTTGGATCTCATTGAGAATAAAGAGTAATGCAGGCCCCCTACCTCTCGAGTTCTCTTTGGATAATTGATGAAACTAGTTTTAGTACTTTCGTAGTTGAACAAATTGAAAATTATTTTCAGATATTCCAGGATCAAAATTATTCTAACAAGTTTCCAAGCTCAAGCAATGTGCCATTACATACTTTTAATTCCTTACAATTTGAGGATATTTCTTCCGAAGTCCAAAAGAAAAATGAGGAATATCAAATCATGTAATCAAAATGATTGGTATCTCCCAAAATAAGTGTGATTGATAGATAGAATCCTCAATTTAAGCATCAAACACAAATAAATAATGAGGTAAAAGCGATATTTTTTAGGCCAAAAGCCAAGTTTAAATATCTAAGGGATAGTGATAAATTAATCAAAATTTTGTACACCTCATGAGTTACATAGCATGGACAAAATAATGATATAAAATAAAGAATCACTACCTCACGGTAAATAAATTTAGAGAATTTTTTTGCATTTTATAAAGATCTTTTGGCTCCTCATCTTGCACAAGTAAGATTTGATAAGAAGTTATTCATATACACTAAATTCATTCAAAGGATAATAAAGTTATATATTTTGATTTTGTTATGATACCCAACTTTGTTGGTAAGATAGAATCTCAAAAGCTCATTGACAAAGATATCTCACTAATAAAGATCTATAAGTATACGAGGCATACAAGTATTAATGAGAACTTTTGTCGATATATCAATCTCATAGGAATTGTATAAGTAGTTCAGTCAACCAACAATAAGACAACATAATTCTAGTAATGGAGAAGATTAGAAATCTTGTTATGAGTCTTAGAAACAAGGGGTTGTCCACTTAATTTATATGATACATATTTAAATAGTTTGAATTATATTGGGTGTGGATACCGAATGAATGTTAGGTTGTTGTTAAATGAATCTTTGTCCTAATAGCATACAATGTGGTTATTATCATTGAGTCTTCTCCAATGATAGTCACCTCGTAGTTATTCCCTTGGTACTTTATCACTAATATAATAAATCATTTCTACTCAAGAGTCATTAATAAGCCCATATTTTAGGCAACTCATCAACTACCATTACTAGTTTTTTTACAATATATTCTTATTATATAATCTCATGTGTAATAGAAAATATGAACTGATATGGTTTATAAATATTTATACTTTTAGTTTCATAGGTACCATAATTACACAATTAACATATTCTTTCCTCAAGTTTCACTAGTATGAACTATATGAATGAAAGAAACTCAAAGAGTTGTCACCACCTTGTGAGTCATTATATAATCATGCATGTCCAATGGATTATCTGTAACTATCCTCCATAGTGATGATGTGACTCCCACACTAAAGTTACAAAATCTAGGAGAGTTTTCTATAAAATACCTACCTCCATCAAGAACCACCTTGTGAGTCATTATATACATTCTTATTCATTGAATTCAAGTTTAAATATATAGGTTTTTCTAACATATCATGGTCGAAAGGGTTCTTACTTCCTTTCTTTCATATGCATAAGTAAGCCTTTTGGTTTACCTATCACTATCAACCATAACAAAACACACAAACCCACCAATAGATAAATCTTTAAGTTAAGTTCTATTTAATCACTACATCCATCAATTTTCATTCCACAACATAAATCAATCATATTTATAAATCTCAAAACTATTTATATATTACATAAAAAATTACACAAACCCTAGATCTAAATTTAGCCTAATATTTGGGAAAAATTTACAAGATATAAGAGAAGAAATCTATTAAGACTTGGATTTCTTATAACAATCTTTATAAGAATTTAGGACACAAAATATAATTCCATATCATTTTGATTAATTTTCTAAAGAGAGGAGGGGGGTGGTTTAAGAGTCGTGGTTTGTTAACTTTAGAGTTTTGTTTATATCTTGAATTCCTTGCTTGCATCACCCCTAATATTACTTGATGTAATTTGACTTTGTTTTGGTGCATGGAGATCAAGAAGATATTAAATTATTTTTTTCATTCTTCTTTTATACTCTAATATTTCTACATATCTTTACATAGAGAATCATAACTTTCATAAAATACTACAAGTTTTCCCTTCATCTCTTAAGCTCGAAATTGTATCTTTGGAAAATGACCATGACTTTGGAATGTTTCTAAAAATTATTATAATACTAAGTCATGATACTTAGAAGTGTCTATGAATTGAGCCTATTATTTGTATAACACAAAGTCATAACATTAAAAATAACCATGCCTTTATAATTAGTTTCTCTCATTCATTATATAGTCATGATGTTAAGAATGGTTTGGGTATTGGAAATGATCTTTCATGTGCATCATATGGCCATAGAATTAGGAATGACTATGATACTGAGAATAGTCTCCCTTGTGCATAATATGGCTGCAATATCGAGAATGACTAGATCATGAAGAATGGTCACTTTTGTGCATTAATTGGCCACGGTGCTGAAAATAGTCATATGTTTTCCCTTGATTTTTCTCATGTATAACATGACCATGACACTAAAAAGTTGAGACACTAGTAATTATATTAAACATAAAATCAATGGCTTTGCCTTCTCTTAAGTACAAAGATATAACCTTGTGGAGTGGTCATACTTGAGTAAAGACTCTCTATGATATTTTGTATCTAAAAGTCATACCACTAGATAATTATAATGACTCTAGCCTAAGTAGTTTTGACTTTGTAACTTTGTGTTGCTCAAAAGTGGTAGTTTTGTGGAAAAGGTTATGACTATGATTTAAGAATAGAAAGTTTTGTTAAAGATAAAGTCATGACACTTAGAAGTGGCTATGATGTTTAGCACCAATGAGGTACTTAGTTATTATGATGTGAAATCATTATCACAATAATTTAATTATCATGAGATAAGTATGACTAAAAAAGCATGATAATATTATATTAATAAAGAATGCTTGCTTGTGGTTCCTAACTCTAGAGTTTAGTTTATATCTTGCATTTCTTGCTTACTTGTAGATCTCCTAAGAAGTATAAAAATCACTTCTAATATTATTTGATGTACTCTGACTTTGTTTTGGTGCATGGAGAAGAAAAAGATACTAATTTTTTTTTTCGTTCTTCTTTTATATTCTAATATTTTTGTATTTCTTTACAGAGAGAATCATAACTTTAATAATATACTACAAGTTTGGCCTTCATCTCTTAAGCTCAAAATTATGACTTTGGAATGTGACCACAACTTAGGAATGTATATAAATATATATATATAATAGTAAGTCATGATACTTAGAAGTGTCTATGATTTGAGGCTATTATCTATAAATAGAAAGTCACAACATTAATAATAAGCATGACTTTAGAATTAGTTTCTCTCATTCATTATATAGTCATGGTGCTAGAAATAGTTGGGGCATTGGAAATGACATTTCATGTGCATCATATGGCCATGGAATTAGGAATGACCATGATACTGGGAATAGTCTTTCTTGTGCATAATATGGCTGCAATATTGAGAATGACTACATCATGAAGAAGTGTATCTTTTGTGCATTAATTGGCTGTGGTGCTGAAAATGGTCATAAGTTTGCCCTTGATTTTCTCATGTGTAACATGATCGTGACACTATAAAAAGTTGCAACACTAGTAATTATCTCAAACATAAAATCAATGGATTTGCCTTCTCCTGAGTACAAAGTTCATGACTTTGTGGAATGGTTATACTCAAGTAAAAATCCTCTATAATATTTTGTATCTAAAAGTCATACCACTAGATAATTATCATGATTCTAGCCTAAGTAG
This sequence comes from Sapria himalayana, assembly GCA_029783825.1. Classification (NCBI taxonomy): domain Eukaryota; kingdom Viridiplantae; phylum Streptophyta; class Magnoliopsida; order Malpighiales; family Rafflesiaceae; genus Sapria; species Sapria himalayana. Next base: position 1,398,887 of record JAREIK010002415.1, on the reverse strand, counting down.
TTTTGACTTTGTAACTTTGTGTTTCTCAAAAGTGGTGATTTTGTGAAAAGGTCATGACTCTGACTTAAAAATAGGAATTCTTTTTAAAGATAAAGTCATGACACTTGGAAGTGGTTGTGATGTTTAGTACAAATGAGGTACTTAGTTATTATGATGTGAAATCAATATCACAATAATTTAATTATTATGAGATTAGTATGACTATGGTTTCATGATAATATTATAATCATAAAGAATGTGTTACATAGATAAAAGTTTTTACTAACAAGATTGTAGAGTCATGACATTCAATGATTATCACAACTAATTAAGTAGAGTTTTGGCCAAGAATGGATACCAACATTGATCAATTATCTATAAATTATCAAGTAATTAAATACTTCAAACAAATATTAATTTCATGACTATTCATCAAAATTCACAAAAACTTTGATGTCAAGAAATTGATCAAATTATGTCTTTTTCTCATTTCTACACATTATCTATAACTGCTAAAATATTCAAGAATATTTGGTAATTTGCGAACCCAACATACTCACACACTAAAACTATAAATTTTCCCATAGCAATAACTTCTCCCTAAACATAAATAAAATCTTCTGACACCATCTAAAATAAATTCAATACCATTGGTTATAGTATCACAATATGAAAATAAATAAGATGTATAAATCAATGCACTGAGTGAGATCACTAATATGTTTTCCTTTAGAATCATTCTCTTCAAAGGTAAAATCTGATTTGGAATGCTCAAATACTAACATATAAGTGGATGGTCTCTTTGAATCTCCTTTCTATGTAGCTTCCCAATCTAATATCTTTGCTATAATATCACCTTGTGCCTCTTAATTCCACCCAATGGAATTAAATGTACCCTCAAAGGATCTCACTACAAAATATAAGTCATTTTGGTTTGCACTATATTTTTTCAATCCCTCTATCCATAGGTTATCTTGATAGTTTATATCATTTTCATTCATGTTATCTTTTTTACCATTGTTATCATCCAATACACTATGACAACCTTGTATAATTTTTCAAACAATGCAGCACTACTCAACAAGCCAATATCTATGCATTTTATTCCATCCTCCAAGAGTTTATAGATATTGTATTTAAAATTTTCTTAATTCATGAAAAAAAATCATGTATTTTTATTAGAGATACTTTTCCTATATTATATCTTATTTTTCAACTTCTTCTGCTACTACTATGTATCTATATTTGATCTCATTTTTTAGGTCTTCCATATTTCTTTCAGCATCACCGCTGCATATTTTCTAAAGTAAAAAAACATCAATTAAAAAAACCTCCATGTGCAACTAAGAAATGCTCAATGCAGGCTTGCTTATCTTCTTATTTTTTTATCTTATTTATATTTCTTGTATGTCAGCTTTGATGAAGAAGAATGCTTGTTCTCAAATTTAAATTGGCCATTCCCCTTCTAATATCAACTTCTTTTATTTTCTATCTTTTTTAATTCTTCTTTTGATATCTGACAATGTCCAAGAAATACTATTGGATACATTGCATCAACATATCTATCCATGGGGACTCCCTCAACTTGGCTAGACATAATAAGGTAATAAGGAAAAGATAAATTAGTTTGTCCAAAAAAATTGCTATCAACAAAACTAAGAATCGAGTTCTCTAGAATTATTCCCACATCAATACTATAACCAATAAAGATAACATATAGCAAGATCACTCTCTTTAAAAAAATCATAGAGACATGGAGGGAGGGTAATAAAAATGAGCATATAAAATACAACCAAATTTTACTCATCTTTATGAGTCTCCCCCCCACGTCAAATATCCATATGTACTCTTTGAAGTCATTCTCTATGAGCACTTTCTATCTATTAATAAACTAGTGATAGTTAAAAAATTAGGTTACCTATGGAGTTATTTAAAATCTATGTTATCTTTGGATACTTGGAATTCAAACAATTTTCTTATTATTCTCCTATCAAAGTGCACCCAAATACTTCTTACACAGTATAATTTTCCTAGCCCATCTTCTAAATTGGTATAGAGTTCTTTCACAATAGAAGCGCTATCTCATTCTATAATAAAGTATTTTTTTGCAAGAATTGAGTCCATACATTATTGCACCAATTATACAACAAAAATTTCCATGGGCACCATAACCCATGGTGGAATTTTTATAATGCTAGTTTCTGCTGCTTCACTTTCTCCTTGTGGATCATTTCTATGACCCTTTTCTTCGAGTATCTTTTCCCTTCCATTTCCAAACCAATGAGATTAGTGAATTTTTAGTCACACCCTAATTAATGAAGATCATGACTCTATGGTCTCACATATTTTCTATAACTATAAAGTTATGCCATTATGTCAAGCCATTACAATAAAGTCATGACACTAGGTCATGGGCCATGGCTACGACTTACCATTTGATTTATGATGATGCTTTTATTTATGTAATACCAAAGTCACAGTGTTGGGCATTACCATGACTTTGTCATTAAACTCTTGATGGACATTTTATTTTTATAATACTAAAGTTATGACACTAAAAAAATGGTCGCAGATATGGTCTAGAAATAAATAAGATTCAAAGTTGAAATGAATTTTTATGATTCTTAGTGTGAGTGTTTGTTCGGGAAGATGGGGGGGGGGGGGGGGGGGGGGGGGGGGGCTGGCTGAGGTGGGGTTTAAGTGTAACTATGTAAATGTAAATATAATGCTTATCTTACAACAAAAACACCTCATCAAGCAAACAAAAAAAAACTTTTGGGTAGAATCCCAAGCAGTTGAGATTAAGCATCTCTTGTACTTTTAGTATCAGGAATTAATGTTGGATAAATAATTATCTTGATGATATCATCTACACAGATATTTGAGATTAAACACTTATTTTTAATTTTTTCCCTTGCCTTGACATTGCGAAATATCTTGACATTTTCAACTTTTTGTTCTTGTTTCTCCTCAACTTCTTTCCTATCAACCACTAAAAATTCATCATTCACATCTTCTTCTTATATAATTGATACTCTATCGTAAATTTATTCTTTTAGATTCTCAACATCAATTATCTCTATATTAGCCAATGAAATTTCTGGTGCAATGCTTTCATCATATTTTTTAACTTCCTCAATTTTCTTTGTATTAGCCACTAAAATTTCTTATGCATAGCTTTCTTTATACATAACCAAGTTAGTGATTTTTTTCTCTTCCTTAATTATCTCTCCCTCTATTCTATAGTAACATTTGATCTCAACAAATCATTTAGCACTTTGGTAAGTACACCTTCAAATGAAGATTTGGGGAAATGACGAGGATTATAAAATGTACTCTCATCATGACTTCTTGATCTCCACTTTCTTTAACTCATTGTTGGATGATAATAGTGGTGATCTAGATTACTATTTGGTATATAATCAAAGTCTCTTGTTGGTGAATAAAAAGTCTTCTTGTATTAATAGTTTGAGATATTATCATATATTCTCATTTCATTCTAAATGATTGTCATCTACATCAATCTTTTCCTTTAACTCCTTAAGTATTATTTTAAGGTCTTCCTTGAAGGATTGACTCTACATCATATTTAGATTTTATAATTTCTAATTCCTGATGAGTTAGCTCAGTCCAAGAATTTTTCTCTCTAGATTAATAGGCTAAAAAAAGGAAAATATATAAACAAAATACAAAACACAACAATCTACTTTTCAAACAAGATAATAAGACTAACTTTTGAATCTGAGAAATTTATCAAATTTAATTCTATCAAAATTTATACATCAGCTCACATTGATTATTTAAACTAAACAATCCTAGAAATGATGCCAAAAACCTACCATGATTTTGTTATGTTGACTAATTTAGTTAGTTTTATAGTATCTCAAAAGCTTATTAATAAGGGTATTTCATTAATTTTAGACTCACAAGTATATGAGTCATATAAATAGTAGAGTATTTTAGTCCATATATATGTCTGTCCCATAGAAATTGTATCAATATTTTAATCAACCTATAGTGAGACAATATAATTTTAGTAAAGAAGATAATTAGGACTTATGGTATGACTCTTTGATCCTAGGGTTTGCCTACTTTATTTATATGATACATTTTCAAATAGTTTAAATTATATTGAGTTTGGATACCAAATGAAGGTTGAGTTGTTGTGTAATCATATTTTTCTCTGATGACATACAAGATTATTATCATTATTGAGATCATCCTAATGATAATCCCCTCATAGTTGTTTTTTTGGTACTTTACCACCAAGATAACAAATCATCTCTACTTTAGAATCATTCATAAGCTCATACCTTTTAGGCAGCTCATCAACTTTTCCTGATAGTTTATTTTATATGTACATTTTTATTCTTCAACCTCAAGTATTATAATTACCAAGAACTAATATGATTTATAAGTATTTGTACTTAGCTTCGTAAGTACCATACTCATATAATTAACATATGCTTCACTCAATTTTTAGTAATGGGAACTATATAAGTAAAAGTAACTCAAAGGGCTTTCACTACCTTTTGAGTGATAATACTTGTGCATGTCACATGTATTACCTATCATCATTCTATATGGTGATGATGTGACTCTCACACTAAAGGTAAAATATTTAGGAGAATATTTTTTAAAATATCCACCTCAATCGAGAACTAGTTCATCTAAGACATGTATAATAGATTGCCATGTAAAATTATTTGAGCTTTTGGCTTCATGAGCATCATCCTCACAATGATTAACATACCCAAATTTTGAGTTTTAATATATAAGTTCATCTCATGCATCATAGTTGGAAGGGCTGTGACTTCCTTCCTATGATAAGTGTGAGTGAGTCTTATATATTTATCTCATGCATCATAGATTGACATGCTAATATGCACAAACTCTTTAATAGTAAAATATCTAATTCAAGTTCAGATATTTATTAATCTCGAAATATATTATATATCACATAAGTAAAATTTTATAAATAAGACTATAATTTATCCTAACATTGGAAAGAGATTCATGAGATAGAAGAAAATAAGTCTCATGAAATTCAGATTCCCAATGACATTTCTCATGAGAATCTATGACACAATTTTAATCACAATCTATTTTGATTGATTTTCCAAATTCGACCTTAGAGAGGAGAGGGGGGTTGAGACTTGTGCTCCCCCAACTCTAGGAATTAACATATATCTTGTTCTCTTTATTTCTTATTGATCCTCTAGAGAGTGCAAAAATTACTTCTAGGATTATTAGCTATGCTTTGACTTTGTTTTTGTGTAAGGAGAAGAAAGAGTTATTAAAGATTATCTTCTTCTTTTTTCTTTTTTACTCTGATATTTCTATATTTTTTAAGTACAAAATAATGTATTATAGAAGATTTTGTAACTTTGGCCTTCAAGCCTTGAGCTCGAGGTCACAACTTTAGGAATATGTTCAAATCTTTCTATAACACTAAGTCATGACATTGGGAAGTATCATCAACATAAGCCTATTGTCTTGGTAAAACAAATTCATGACATTGGAAATGATCGTGCCTTTGATATTTGTCTCTCTCATTCATTATATGGTTTTTCTCATTGAGAAAAACCATATAACAAAGAATGATCTAACTTGTACATTACTTGGCCATGACATTGGGAATGACCATAGTTTTGACCGTGACCTTTCTCATATATCACATGGTCGAAGAGCTATAAAAAGTCACTTCACTAGAAACTAGAATGAACATAAAATTCATCTATTTGCTTTCTCTTAGGACAAGAGTCATGACATTGGAGAGTGGCCATACTCTAGTAAATTCCCTCTATAGTATTTTGTATCCCAAAGTCTTGCCAAAATACCATGAGTTTCCTTGAAACATTTCACAATCAATAATGCTTTGAAGATATGTACTTTTTTCATCCATGTCCTTTTTTTAAAAAAACTCATTTGTACCCTATGATTTTTAAACTTTTAGGTTGATCAATCAACTTCTAAACATAATTATCAAACATAAATTATATCTCTAATTTCATGCCTCCAAGCCATTCTATAAAATTTGGATTAGATATGACCTCTTGGTAAGACGTGGGCTCATCATGATCTATAAAGATCATGTCCTAATTATCAATCATGAGAAATCCATATCTCTTGAATTTATGACTTATCCTATGAGACCTTCTCTAAAATTGTGTTACTTCTACAAGTTCAACAATAAGTTGTGAATCCTGTTGAGTTTACATATTAGGTTCAATATTATTTGGTGCTGCTTGAAATTCTTCAAGTTAAATTTTGCACCTATTACTTTACTTTCATAAATATCGTGGAAGTAATAGATTTTAGTTTCTTTAAAATATACCACAAAATAATATTTATTTAATTTGGGTTTTAACTTGATGAGACTTCACATAAGCTTCACAACCCCAAATCCTAAGAAAAGATAAATTGGGATATTTGATATTTCACAATTCATACCTCATATAATATCTTGTTTACATGGAACTCGAGTAAGTGCAAATATTGTAGTCTCTGGAGTATACCCCCAAAAAAACACTAGAAGATCAATAAATTCTTGGCTTAAGCATTCATCAACTTGATTTGATTGAAGTATTTTAATACTTCTTCCAAGTTGATTTTGAACATAAATCATGAATATTTTGAATATATTAATAGATTTGCCTTTATGTTTCACCAAATAGATATATCAATTAAAATCATCTATAATGGAAATGAAATACTAATAATCTTCTCTAGAAGTTGAACATATTAATCCACATTCATCACAATGCACACGATTCAATAAATCATCAACCCTTTCACAAAGATCCAAAAAAGAGTTTTAATCATTTTTTGAAATAAATATGATTCACATAATTTATAAGATTCAAAATCAAATGAATGCAAATATTCATCTTTCTAGAGTTTTGAAATGTATTTTTCATCCATGTAGCTTAAATGACAATGCCATAGATAGATTATGTTTAATCATTAGATTTAAACTTTTTAAGTATTAATGTTATATATCCACTTTGTGTTTGGATTATCAATATTTATGATATATAAGCAATTAAACAAGTAAGCACCCCAAAAAATGATGCTACAATGATAAACGAAAGAAATATTATTCTTAATAGTAAAAGTAAATCTAATAATGTCCAAACAAGAAATTAACATTATATTTTTATTCATAGTAGGAACATAATAAAAATTTTAAAATTCAAAGTAAATCAATATGATAAAATAAATAATAAGGTCGGATAACAAAATCAATAAGTCTTGCTCCATTTTCGACATATAGGCCTACCTCAACTTTAGCCAATGATATACTATTTCTTAGATCCTTAATATCAACACAAATATAAAATAAACAACTAATGTCCAAAACCCAAGGAACAAATATAAATAAATTTATTTCTATAATATAAATAACTAATGATGAAATCTCACGACCCATTCAAGTAGAGCTTACAATTTCTTTTACAATGACCATGGTAATGACAAAAAAAAAACATTTTCCCTACTTAGGTTGCATAACCTTGAACTCAAGATTAAACTTATGAATGGGTTTGGGTTTTATGTAATTCCTAACATAAAATTTTTTTTCTTATTCATACCTTCACACTTTTGAACCATTAGTACATTACTATTGCTCTTACTATTTTACTCTAGCATAAATAAATCTTTTTCTTACATAAGAATGATTATTAAGCATCTATATCAGTTTAAGAAGTTAATTCCATTTTATTTGTCCTTCTCAAAGACTGATTGCATATACAAGTTAGATGTATTATTTGAAGCTATAATCTACAAATCACATGAAACATTTAGTTTATTAAATTATAGAAAGGAAATAACTATTCTCACTAAAATTTGTATTAAATTTAAAACTCTCAAATAATAATTCCAATAATTAACACTTGATACTTTAGTGGACTAGGATCCATATTTCATTAAATGTAGAGTAAGCATTGATTTATTGACCAAAGTTCAGCTATTTATGTAAGTAACTTCTTACTAATTGCTTTTCATATAACTTTTGGATAGTAACATGAATTAGCATCACATGCTTTCCAAATTCCATTGATGATCTATGTCCAAAATTATTTTGACAACTCATTAAGTCAAACCAATATATACAAATGCATAATATCTTTTTCCATCATATCTCACAAAGATAGCTCAATACATTCTACTTTGATAGGTACATATTTAGATGATCAAGACCTTTTAGGTGCATAAATTTAGTAGTTATTTTCATAAATTAAGTATTAAAAATATTTCTTTGGTTAATTAGTTAAAATTAAAATATTTAGTGGTTAATGTAAGTGAAATTTTTATTTTTGTTAGCAATCCTTAAATATATTGAAAGAAAAGTCAATCACATTGGTTTTGTGAATCATACTATACATCATGCATTTTTTCATAAAAATACACAAATAAATTATTATTCATTTATCACATAATGACAATTTATTATTTAATTAAATTAAATTTTATAGATTACTAATAATCACTTTTTGTTTAATCAAATTCAATTAAATAGCTTATTATTAATAACCCTAAATAAACTATATATTAAAATTTCGTGATTAATGGATTATAATCATTTAAATATAGATCATTTATCCATATATAAATCACATATCCAAATTTCATAAAGTATATATTAAAAAGAAGCTAGATTAATTAAAATTACAAGTCTCGTTGGATACCATTATTGGGGTTTACTTAAATTTTAAATTAAAGTTTTTCACAAATTTAGATCCCACTTATCCATATAAATTTTCTACCTATTCTACTCATATAGGAATCAGAGGAAGTTTAGAGTTTATAATGTAGTATAGGTTTGTAAACTCAAGAAAGGATCCATAGATATAATTATATCATCATGTCACAAAAAATTACCTTAATTTTCTGAAAATTCACACATTGTATTTTTAGTTATAACTTATTTGTTGACACCCTCTAAAAGAAATCAACAAAAATAGATTTGTTCATCAATAATCTAAAATTCAAAAAGCTAGTATGAGTGCAACCTGATTTTGTCTTAATAAATTTTTGATCTTAATTCTCTATCACTATATATATCACATATATGTTATGAAATTGTATATCATACAGATAGAAAACAATCTGAATTCTTATATTATGAATGCTAATTCAATCTTGATGATTTATTTCTACATGTGAGGCATATATTTAGAGTGATTTGTAATTAATAAAATATGTAATCTTAAGATTATTTTATAATTATTTATTTTTCTAATTGATTGCATGCAAAACACATCATGCATGTTTTATGAGAAAACATAATGGCATGCTCTCATTGACACACCTAGTCGTGGTACCACACCATGTTAGACTTGTTTTCTTTAACTTGTCAGGGTGTTTTAATCAAAACACACATGTATTTTTAATGAAAAACATACATGATTGAGAGACCCAAATATTATGACTAACCAAGTAACATGACTGTTAAACATAACCTAATATATAGCCAATGATATAACCCTTTTGTCACATTATAATTTAATTGAACCAAATTTATTAATTAAGTCATCCTCATATCATTTGTATTTCTGAATCTAAAGTAGAATGAAAAATTAAATTACATTAATAACTATTTATTAATTTATTTGAGCATAATCATATATATTTTCATTATCACTTATTGAGATGCCCAAATTTATGTATCTTTAAAAGATGGAAAAAATTCTATCTTATTAACATATATCCCTCCACATGATTCACTCTATATCTCATCACTATCTATATTATAACCCTATTACATATGATATTGGGATGTGTCCAAATATAAAGTTTTTTATGTAGGAATCATTTTGAATTTAGGTCAAAAGACTAAAAATATTACCACATAAAAAATACATATGATATTTAATCTATGAAGTTTTCTCATAATGAGTTAATCCAGTATATTGTTCTCTAATAAATACCTATGACTTGACTTAATATTACATATTCATTATTTGTAAAATACAATCATCATTCATACTCCATAATAATATTAATTCATTATTATTTCACCAATAATGAGCAACTTGAGATATTTAGCAAAGTACTCTTTCAAGTTTCCAGTGTTTACTATCACCTCACGAACTTGATGACTATAAACAAAGTTAACTATTCATGGAAAATGCCATATTAATTTTTTAAAAAGTGTATAATGATAATAATTACATCATTATCCAAAAAAATATCACTAATACTTTTTTCTTGGGGAAAATGGGCCAAGGCTATGTTATCCTATATGATCATATCTCTTCACATTTTTTATTAAGTATTTATGCTGAATGCATTCTTTGCAAGTATGAATACCAACTTGTAATTTTCTTCATATTGTTTTGAGTTGGGCATATCTCACCTTATGTATATCGATGATTTCATGTTGTTTGATAAAGTGGATTGTGTATCTATAAACATACTATTGATGATTTAGATACATCATCTATTTTATTAGGAGCACAACAAATGAAGTTGAGGATATTTCTATCAGCCTACAAAGATTTGCATTGAGAAACCTTCCCTCCTCCTCCCTTGGGGTTCCCCCATCATCTTCTAGCTTGTTATGTCACAATTCATATTATGGGCTTATCACTAGGTGTCCTCAACAAGGCGATATCATCCTAAGGTAAGTTAAAGTATGTAATGTATGCCTAAAGATGGAGGGCAAGGAATTTAATGTTCCACATTAAAACTGTGTGGCATATTCAATAATAAGACAATAATATTGGATAAGATGGTTACAGCATACATATCTTTTTTCAGTGAATATATACATGTTTCTAGCTCAGATAATGATACACCATTCTAGAAGCCTTTATGTTCAATTAGATATGGTTTTACTACAACATGATACACATGTAATTCCATTAAAGTGATAACAACATTTTATAATACAAAGAGATTATTGCATTATGTAGATCACTATCTCAAAACACATTGATAAAGTTCATTGGAGTTCAATTATTTTGAATAGAAATAATATACACAAGCACTTAGTCATTTATGGATGGCTACCTTGGGAAACTCAGATCAAAATATTATTTTCAAATAAGCATAAGGAACACACAGTTGAATTATATTCAATCCAAAAACCTTAGACCAAATATTTTAAATTGTATTTGTAGCTAAAAAATATGGGACAAGATTAAATGTTTGATATAGATATCGGCAAGCATGTATAGCATCCAAAATACATTAAAATGCTTTAGCAAAATACCTAGAAGAAAAATGCTTAAAAGCTCAAGCTAAACATATGGAACTTGTTGCTACTTTATACCATATTTGGTTAGAAAGAATTAAAAAGCTATATAAATCCTAATCTCTAGATTACTTGATTTTTAAAATCAAGGTGGGTGATTATCATAATCTTTGGTATTTATTGTATTAGTATAATTTAGTAAAGGTAACATTAAATGATTTCTAAATAGTTTTTTCATGACCCCGAAGCACTCCCACTCGAGAGTTGTGATATGCTTGGTTTGATTAATTAAATTTTAATGGAATTTAAAATACTTTAAATTCTCATGTGAGAGGGTTTTGAGTTTTTTTTAATGGAGAATTTATAAATTTAGTAAATTATTCACAACCTCAAAAATGTAGCAGATGCAAGTAAATAAAAATAGGTCAGGATCCCTCACATCTAGCTATTCAAAATGTATCAAATTCTAAATAACATCATGAATAAGCATAAACCATCAAGTTAAAACATTCATGTATAAAAGAAAAGTTATTTATACAAAATGACTCTTATGGACAAATATATAACAAGAGTTTCAAAAAAATCCATCTAAATGTTTTACCATAACCCTCGCATAGATCTACAAGTTTCAGAATTGAGTTTGGCCATCAACATTTTCTCCACTTATGAAAAATAAGGGTGAGAAACTGATACCCAGTAAGAAAATCGCAAGAAAATATAGAAAAATCCATGTTTTACCTCCATAGCCACATATATTTTCTAATATATAATTTAAGAGTCTAAGCATAAGTTTAGTAAGATGCATACATATATTTAAGCATATATATGACTATACAACTTCATAAAAACATAATGTGTATGTGTGCAAGTTCTCAAAATATTTATTTTTCAATCCCCATTTCATTTTCATAAATATACATAATTTATGCATATTAAGGTCTCTTCAGGCCACAAGGAGATATGTAGAGGGGGAAAACTAACATGCTAGCCCCATCCTAGCTACCACCCCCAATGGGGGGAATGCACATACCCACTATCAGGATCAGAAGACTTGAGAGTGATTTACTAGTTTTTAGCCTGACAATCATTACCGCTACTTAGCGGAACTCTACCACAAGTACACAAGGGGGTTTAGAGTCATTTTCCCAAGGACATATCAAATCCCGACCTATGTGGATATTTATTATAATTTTCACCCTCTATGTCTTTACTAGGAATAATAATTACCTTAAAATCTCATACAACAAAATTATTTATCATAGAATTTTATAAATACATATCAACATAATCTTATTTAAAAATTAGCCAAACAATCCGTCAACCATAGTTTTTGGCACCATTTACACATAACCAAATAATTTTTTTTTCATTTTTAGAAAAATAACTTTTTCTAAAGAAACACGTGGGTAAATGAGTTTCTAAATTTATTAAAAAAACAATCTTTGTGTCAAATTTATGAGTATCCATTAATTATTCATATATTTTAGTTAAATGATTTAAATTTCATAAAAATTATTTTAAATAATTTAAAAGAAAAGGTTTATAATCACATATATAAAATAATTTATAAAAAAATAAGTATACGTAAACTACCAATGCAAAATATGAATTTCATATGAGTTTTTAGAAATTTCCGATCTTAACCAAGATTTTCTAAGACGTAAGCCTTAAAAACTAGCTTTAATTATTTAAGTCCGAGATCTATAACCACAATTTAAATTCAAACAAAAATAAAAGGAAAATAGGTTTAATAATTTTAATAATTTTCAAGCCCAACTTATAAAATCAAGTAAGAAAAATAAAAATACATAAACTAAACTCAACCCTAACTTTCCTTTACAAAATTAAAATCATTACATGGATGTTTTTGATTGAAACAAATTTTGTATTGAGCGTAATCACTTCATAGAATGAACTTAAACTATGGGCTTGTTTGATAAAACTGAAAAATTAAGTGCTGAAAAATAAGTGCTAAAAAATTAAAGCTGAATTTGATAAGTATTAAATTTGTATTGAACAATTGTCTGAAAATTACCGTTAATTGAATGCTGAATATAAATATATTGTTTGATATCTGTAAATGCTGAACGCTGAAAATAATGTATTTTATATATGTACTCTTATTATGATTTTATTATATATTATCCAACATAAATAGAATCTCTAATGAAATTTTTTTACTACAATTATTAATTATCCAAAAAATAATCACTAAAAACTCTTTAAAATTATCTAAATTTTTAATATAAAACAAAAGTTAATGAACAACTAGTTGATTTGCTATTTCCTCTCTTAAATTAACAATGAAAGATGATTAGGGTTAGGGTTTGTGGTGGAAGAGAAAGGAGGAGGTGAAGACAGATTCACAAACTGAACTATTGTGTGAATGAGAAAACAAAAAAGAAATGAATAAAGGACAAAATAGTAATTTTTTAAAAAAAGTTTGTTGGAAATTTTCAGTATTGAAGATTAAGCAGGTCTCTACCCTACTTAAAAATTTTAATGTATTTTGACTTAAAATTTTAAATTTTCAACTCTCAACATTTTTTATTAAACACACTTAAAATTCAAACTATTGAAAGTTTTAATTTTCAATGGTTTGAAGATTTTAAGTGCGTTATCAAACAACTCCTAGGGGTCTTGAAATTTGTATTTTATTTCAATCATTTTTGTGAACAATTGAGGAATAACCGAAAAAAATTGAGGAAGAAAAAGTGAAATAAAAGAAAAGTCATGAAATGAAAAGAGAAATGAAAGAAATACAAATTTTTTGTTTCATTTAATAGTAAAATGACCAAATTACCTTTGAGGGTTCAAATTGGGATAACTTTTTCTCTGAAGCTTAAAATCTAGCAAATTTTAAATCATCCTTCTCCATTTTTAAATATAACATAATTTTTAACAATTCTAGTTCTCTTTATTTATTAAATTTTTAGAGCACGGCCATGCTTTCGTACCGTTACTATACGAAAGCCAGGTCCAACATGGTTACTGTACCGAGCCGTGCCTGGCCTGGCATGGTTTATAAAAGCCAGGCCCGGTCGGGCCAAACCTGGCTGTACCGGCCAAACCAGGCCGTACGGGCCAGGTTAAATTTTTTTTTTAAATTTCTAGAGTTTTATATTTTAGTTTAATTAAAAAATATATTAAATTATATATAGAATTATAGATAATTTATAATATATTAAATTTATACAATGAAAATTGATAAAAATTTAATAGATTACAAAGTATAATTTTTTATTATAATTTAAAATAAAATTAGTTTATAATTTATTAGAATTAAATTAAAGAGTTTTAAATTTTTAAATGAAAAATTAAAAAAAAAATAAATTAAGCAAAAAATTTTGTTAAAAAAAATTAAAAAGTAAAAAAAACAAAAAGCATCCCAAATGAGAAATGACTAATCAGCCAATAGATACCGAATGTCCAAACCAAACAAATTAAAGTTTCAACGTAACGTAAAAATAAAGCATACAATCAATAAAAAATAAAACATCAAAATCAAAAAGTTGTGGATCATCATCAATCGTCAATCGGCATATCATGAGCATTATTAGTTGCAACATCAAGATCAGTATCATATGGATCATCATCATCAGCAATCAAATCTTCCGCTTTCGTAGTGGATATGGCTGTAGTCCCTGTCCCAGCCCCAGCTCCGGCACGATCATGGATGCTAAACCTCGAATCCTTCCAATCCTTCAAACAAGCCAAGGATTTAATAATATCTGGACGTAATCTCAATCTCCTATCTGAAATCACGTTCATTGCAACAAAAAAAGTAGACTTCGATACTATGCTCAATACCAGAGGAGTCAATAGATCTCATGCCACCCTAGATAGCACGGGAAAGGTGGACTCATATGATTTCCACCACTATAATATATCAAGATTCTTAGTATCAAAATATGATAGGATTGAGCAGTAATCAATATCTAAGTACTGAGAAAGCTCGCTCCTATGATATGGTCCACCCCGACGTTTCCCCCTCGCTAGCTGAATGGAAAAATCGTCATCTCCGAACAAGGTATCCATATCCGTAATCATAGTCTCACTACTACCACCACCATACCTATCCAACATGAGGGAACACACCTTCATACTTGCTTGAACAATTAGGTTAATCATGTGACACATGTATCTGACATGAAAAATCACTCCTAATGGTGTGTCTCTAATATTTCTAACAAACATGTTAATCGCTACTCCATTATTATATGCGTTATCGAATGTAATACTAAAAATATTATTTTGAATTTTATATTCCCTAAAGATTTTCATCATACCCTCAAAAATGGTCGGGTCATCATGAGGATGAAGAATCTTAGAGAATCTTAAAATTTTTTTATTCATTGTCTAGTTAGAATCTACATAGTGGTTGGTGAGACATGCATAAGATGATTCATCGTGACTTGTCCAGATATCAGACGTCACGGACACCACTCCAATATGTGCCATAAATTCATTAATTATTTTTTATTTTTCTAACTTATACAATTTTAGAATGTCATTCCTAGATGTGGACCTATGAATCCTACAATAAGCAGGCTGAAAATATGTCTGCATTATGCGCACTACCCATGGATCTTCCGAAAATATGATCAGAAGACCCATCAATGTGATAAGTCTGGCCATGCCGTCACTACCCAACTCGCTGGAGTATATGAAGGGAGTAAACTTTGAGACTGAACTCGATCCAGTCTCAAAAAATGTAGTGCCAAGTTGGGTTTGCCTAGGATCTAATAGACCATATTTTTTGGTGCATAATTTGACATGCCTCTTAAGGTGCTCAGTCCCAAACGAACTCTTACATTTTAAAGGTCTCATACAATATTTGCACTATGCCATTTCTTCTTCCTCACCCCTAACATTTTTTTTGTTTTATTATATTAAAATGAGTCCAAACTACAGAAGTCCTCCTAGTTTTTTGTTTTTTAGAAGTTTGGGTTGAGACGACTGGAGAAACCAAAGTTTCAGCAGCCTCAGACCTCTATGTAAGATTTTCTTTTTCTAAATTTAAATATGTTTCATTAGTATTTGTCATTTTTTAGGATTTTTGTTAAACATGACACTTATTTAGAGACTAGATGATAAATTTTAGATTTAACTATTTTAGGACTAGAGAGAGACAGAAATTAGAGAGAGAAAATAACAAAATTTGGAGTTGAGATTCCCGAAAGTCAAGCCAATTGACGAAATCCCGACTTCCTGAGTCCCGAGAGAGAGGAACAAAGATTTTTGAGAGAGAGAAAATGCGAGATTTGAGAGAATAAATATTTATGAAAAACATAAATGTTATAGAGAGGGGGGGAGGATTTTATAGATTAAAGAAAATAATTTTTTTTTAAAAGTCTTTTTTTTGTTTTTTTTTTTGTTTTTTTTTAATATTTTAGGGGCAGTATCATGAGGGCCATCGGATTCTGCCTCCGTAGTCGTTGGAGGTGAGATCCAACGGCAACATTGTGTGTGGGGGGGGGGGGGGGGGGATCAGGTCGGGTCGGGGGGGACCGCCGGTCGGGTCTGATTGGACCCGACCCGCGGTCTTTTTTGCGGGAAGCTTGGCTTGCCCTGACTCCTGTGTCCCAAGTCATCGTGAACCCACTCGTGACTCCTGAGGGTGTGAAAAGCCGAGAGCTACCTAGTCCTAGCCAGGTCTGCGGGACAGTGGGTGCAGGACTATGGGTGCAGGACGCCGGGGCTGGGTGTGAACTATGACCCCGACCGTGCCTACGAGCCATGCCACGGGCCACCGAACCATGCCGGGTTAGGCATGGTACGAGGCCCAATTTCCCTCAGCACGGCACAAGCCCGGGCACGAGATATTCACTTGTCGTGCCTCTCTCCGGGCAGGGCCGGCCCAGCCCGGTTGACACCTCTACTCTACCCAACTTATTGTAAATTTGCCCTTCAAATTATAAATATCAAATTTGAAGAAATGATGATAATAATACTACATTTTCTTTGAGCTCTTTCATGTCCTTTCTTCTGCCCCATGATTGTCACAGAACCTTTATCAGGTGGATCACCTCATTTCTTAGTTCTTTGGTCTTTTTATATAGGATTAGAACTAGATCCTCTTTGTATATAATATTCTCACATAAGGGAACCACCACATAATCTAACACAGCTAGATTTTGGATGATACTTTCGCTACATTGAGACATGGAACACATCATGCACATGTGCATACTCTGGTGGTAGCATTAATTGAAAGCGTCTAGTCATATTCTCGTCAAGATCTAAAATGGACTCACATATCTCCACATAAGCTTCCCTTTCTTTCCAAATTGATAAATACCCTTGTAAAGCGACACCTTGAGAAAAACTTTGATCTTTATTGGAGTCTCATGAATTAACTCTAGCCCAAACTCATTCAATTCATCCAACTCATTCTAAAACACATTGAATACCTAGAAGGTCTACCATACAAAGCTTCAAAAAATATCATACTAATTTTAGACTGACAACTATTGTTATAAAAAAATCATCCAAAGGTAGATGCTCAACCTAACTACCTTTAAACTCAATCACACAAAGCCGAAGCATATCTTCCATGATCTGAATAATGTGCTCATATTGTTCATTGTTTGAGGGTAAAAATTATTCTCATCTTCAATTGAGTCCTAATGTTGCCAATACTATGAAGTAAATCAAATACCTCTATTTGAAATAGTGAAAACTAGAACACTATGCAATCAAACAACTTTTTTTATATATAACTTGTACAACATACCATTGGAGTCACTATCCTGAATAGGCAAAAAGTGGGTCGATTTAATAAACCAATCATAATGGCACCGATGGCATCCCATTGTCCTGAAGTCTTAGATGCCCTATCACAAAGTGCTTAGTCATTACTTCTCATTTCCATTCTATGATTGGTAAAAGATATAATAACCCTCTAGGTTTTTGATGCTCTACTTTCACTTGCTGGTGCACCAAGCATTTTTACTAAGTCAACCATATTTTTCTACATGCAAGACCATCAATGGGTTCTTCTCAAATCTTTATACATTTTTGCATTTCATGGATGCACCAAAAACATAAAATGATGAGTATCTTTCAAAAATTTCTTTTCAAATCCTTGAGGAATAAAAGTTTACTTCTAAACTAATCCCCACTATTTGCCAAAACTTTCTACTCAATGTCACCTTCATTTTTCTACCTTTGAAGTAATTTTAACTACTCAACATCCCCTTTTTATGCTTCAATTATCTATCAAATTAGAATAAGTTGAAGCCTTTAACTATAATGCCAAATTGGCATATTTCCTCATCTACTTGCAATACAAAGTCTTCTACAACAACCACCATTTTTCAACGTTGAAGTCTCAAAGAAGACAAAATTTTATGATGCTTCCTACTTAATGTATCGTCCACCACTTTAACCTTGCCAAGATAATATTATAGTGTATACTCATAGTCCTCTAGATATTTCATCATCTGCCTTAGGCTTAGTTCTTTCTGAGTGAATAAGTATTTGCGGCTCTTATGATCTAAGTACACTTCAAACTTCATGCCATACAAGTACCATCACTAAAACTTCAAGGCAAAGACTACCACTGCTAGCTTCAAATCATGTGTTAAATAGTTCTTCTTATCTGACTTCAACTGTTTGGATCCATAAGCAATGACTTTTTCATTCTGCATAAGAACACAACCTAAGCCATTACAGGATATATCAATGAAAATCAAAAAGGTGATTTACCATCTAGCAAAACAAGAATTGTGGTTGAAACTAGCTTATGTATCAAATTTGGAAATTAGCCTCACACTTTTCATTCCACTCAAATTGAGTGCTCTTCCTAGTCAGATTAGTCAATGGCAAGGTAATATGAGAAAAATTTCTACAAAACAACAATAATAACCCACCAAACCCAAGAAACTACTTACCTCGATTACCATTGTTGGCTTCAATCATTCAAACAGAACCATCAGCTTCTCAAGATTCACAAAAATTCCTTCTTTGGTCATTACGCGACCCAAAACTAAATACTAGTAGCCTAAAATTTATACTTTCACCACTTTACATATAATTAATACTCATGAAGAGTTTGTAAAACTAATCAAAGATGTTGCTCATGCTCTTCTTGCATTTCCGAACCAATAAATATGATGACAAATATAAAGGAAAGACCAAAATGCCCGGCTCATTAAGTCCATAAATACTACTAGATCATTCATCAAACCAAGGTGAAATACCAAAACTCATAGTGACCATATCAGGTCTGAAAAGTTGTTTTAGGAATGTCAACTTTTTTTATCTTGAATTGATGATATTTCAATCTCAAGTGTATTTTTGAGAAAAAAACTAGGCTCATGCCAATTGATCAAACAAGACATCGATATGAGAAAGTTGATATTTGTTCTTGATAGTTATATGATTCAATTTTATATTATTTATACATATATGTAATGACCCATTATACTTTTTTTGCAAAGAGAATAGAAGCTCCCCATGGTGACATATTAGGTTGTTCAACCCTTTAGCAAGAAAGTCCTAAAGTTGACTTTGTAGCTCTTATAATTTACTTGATGTCATTCAATAAGCAAGAATAAAAATGAGCTTTGCTCCTAAGACTAAATTAATACAAAACTTTATCTCCCTTGAATTTAGAAAATTTGGCTGCTCTTCGGGAAATAGTTCATCAAACTCCTTCACTATTAGCTTCTATGACTAAGGCATCTTATTTTCACACCATTCTTCTGCTTTGTTTAAGAGAGCAAAACATACAGCTTTATTCACCTTTATGACTATAAGTCTAGCCACCAAGTTAAATTCATGAAGACTGGCTCTACTTTTGAACACAATAAGAATTTATTCAACTCGAAATATGACTTGCCTCATATGACAATCTAGCACAACATAAAATTTTGACAATCAATCTATTCCTAGGATTATACCATAGCTAGAAAAATTTAAGAGTAAAAGATCACCATAAATAGACAAGTCTTCAAAGTGGAGCTCAAAACCTTTTACACACCATATTTATTGAAACTGAATTTCCTAATGGAGAAGCAAAACACAAACTATTGTCTAACTCCTTAGGTTCCACACCTAAAGTATTTATAAAGAAGTAGAAAATATAAGAATGAGAAACATCAGTATCAAACAAAACAAATGCCCAAGTACTAAAAATAAGAAGCATTAGCATACATTCAACCATAGCATTTGTGACTAGCTCTTCATCTATAGTATGTAAGATGAAAAAAGCTCATATGTGGTTTATAGGCATCTTCTTTTTATCCTTTCTCAACTATGATGTACTAGAATTAGAGGGACCTTGTTGGATTGGATGATTTGAACCATGAAGGCCTATGGACTAAATTGAAGGAGTGCCCCTCAATGCAGGAGTAGTTCTTTGTTATCTTGCTTGGTGGAAAGACTATGGGCAATCTTTCCTTATGTGCCCTTCTTGGCCACAACCAAAATTTTTGAATTGTCTAGAATGAATTTCATCCTAGAAATAGCTATCACCACATGATCAACCAATATAAACTAACCCCAAGGCACTCTGGGTAGGATGAGAAGTCTGGGATCCCAACTTCCACATGGAAGCTCCACTTAAACCCCCTTTCTTAGTCATTTTGAGTTTCTTCTCCTGATCCTCATTGATTCTCAGGCATCATCACTCTCTTTCTCTACTAAGAGGGCATGTTCCACCAAGTCACCATAATCATGAACACATAAGGCCACTAACCTTGAGTGAAGAGATAACTTGAGTCCTTGCTCAAAGCATCAAGCTCTCATCTCCTATGTAGTAACCAAGTAAGGAGTAAATCAGGCCAACTCATAAAACTTTGGTTCATATTCAGAAACAATCATATTATCCTACACTAGTTAGTTGAACTCATGAGCTTCTACTTTCCTTGTAACCTAACTGAAGTACTTCCCATTGAACATATTTTCAAACTTCATCCATTCCAGATGAGCTATATCCCAAGTTCTAGAGACATATTCCCACCAAAATTCTGTTTCCCATAGAAACAAGAAAGTCACAATAGAAATATTGAAGTCATCCATAATACACATGTTATTCATCTTCTTCTTAATGAGTCATATCCATGATTTTATTATCATCGGGTTAGGATCACCAATAAATAAAGGAGGGCTTTTTTTTGAAACTCTATTAGGTATGATGTTCTTATATGTACAATTTCTTACTCTTTTGTGAGATAGAAAACTATTGGTGCACCAACTCAAAGCACACCAGTATTTTTTTATATTGTTTGACCAATTATGTCAGTCATTCCATGAAAAGCCTCAAGCACTGCCTCCTATGGAGCATTTTCATGGAAACCATGCTAAAAATGAGGTTGTTGGAGCTCTCCTTTAGCATTTCTTGCCAAGGATAGACATCCCACCCCATGACCTATTCCTATCTTAGTACTCATATGTTGTTTCTATAAAAAAACAAAACACCTTAGTATCAATTTAAGGGGAGATCCAATTTCATCAAAAACTATAATAGGTATAACAAAACTCAACATTTCTCACTCCAAAATGTATGAAAAACAAATCTATAAGTGCTCAGTACTTGAAGTACACAACAAGCAAGTCAAAATGACTTATCACATTAATATACTTAATAATTCAAGAAAACTATAGAAACTTCACTTTGGATACCACAAAAGCTTCCATGACACACAAACACTCCTACTCAAGAATTATGACATGCTTGGTTTGATTATTTAAATTTAATTGGTTTTCAAATACTTTAAAATTTCATGTAATGGGTTCTTGAGTTTTTTATTTTTTTTAATGAGGGCCTTTGTAAATTTAGTAAATTACTCATAACCTCAAAAATATAGTAAAAGCAAGTAAGGTAAATAGGTCAAGATCCCTCACATCTATCCATTTAAAATGAGTTGAATTCCAGAGAATATCATGAATAAGCATAAACCATCAAGTTAAAATATTCACATACAAAAGAAAACTCATTTATACAAAATGACCTCTATGGCCAAATATATAACAAAGTTTAAAAAAAACTCATCTAAATGTTCCACTAAAACCATTGCATATATCTGCAAGCTTCAAAATTAGGTTTGACCATCAAGATTTTCTCCACCCGAGGAAAATAAGGGTGAGAAATGAATGCCCATTAGAAAAATCTCAAGAGAACATGGAAAAATCATTGGTTTACCTTCAAAACCACATATGTTTTCAAATATTAAATTTAAGAGTAAGAATAAGTTTTATAACATCCATATATATATTTATACATATACATGACTATATAAATTCATAAAACTATAATATGCATATTTGTAAGTTCTCAAAAAATTTATTTTTTAATCCTCATCCCATTTTCATAAAAAAATATAATTTTATGAATGGACATTTTCATATGTACAAGAGCCTCTTCATGTGTAACGTTTTCACATAAGAGAACAACAACCTAATCTAACACATGGCTACAGTTTAGTTGATACATCCTCAACATCAAGACATGGAACATAGCAAGCTCATGTGCATACTCTAATAATAGCATCAATTGATATGTGATTGGTCCTATTCTTGTCAAGATCTCAAATGGACCCATTTACCTTAGCATAAGCAACATCGAGACATGGAACATAGCATGCACATGTGCATACTCTGGTAATAGCATCAATTGTTATGTGATTGGTCCTATTCTTGTCAAGATCTCAAATGGAACCACATACCTTACATAAACAACATCGAGACATGGAACACAGCATGCACATGTGCATACTTGGTTAAGAATTGTAATGGAGATACCTTGAGAAAAACTTGATCTCCAACCTCAAATTCTAATGGTCTTCTTTTCTAATTTGTATAGCTTTTCTACCTACTCTGAGCGATAATAAACTTTTCACAAATAACTTTGATATTCTCAATAGTCTCATGAATTAGCTATGGCTCAAGCTCATTCAGTTCGCCAAACTCATTCCAACACATCGAGGACCAACAAGGTCTACCATACAAAGCTTCAAATGGTACCATACCAATGCTATACATAGTGGTAAGAAACTTTGTAGGTAAATTAAATTCAACCAATGATAGATTCTCAACCCAACTACCTTCACACTCAAATACACAAGCCTAAAACACATCTTCCAACAAATTAAGCTATTAGATTTTTGAAAGCTAACCCTGATCATTTTAAATTATGATTAACAAAAAGAATAAGAATGTTATCAAAATTAAAATAACATACATGAAAAAAAAAATTAATATATTAATTCGAATGTACTTGTATTATATTTATGCCTAAGTTGAAACAAATCAAAATGGAATGTGATTTGAAAAAAATTCAAAAACTTTATGGAATTGAGTATGTAGCTTCAAATTGTTAACCAAGTAACTAAGGTACAAATAGTAGCTGATAGGGGTGTCTAGAAAAAGAAATAAATAATTAAAAGAACTTTACTAAATTGTTAATTAGCAACATTAATAATTTAGTTTTTTTTTGGAGAAAGTGAGAGTGAAAGGGTAGGACAAATTGATACAATATCACTTTTCCCCTTAGTTACTTGGTTATATGATATCATACAATACATCTCATAAAGGTCAAAGTAAAAATGTATAGTATGAAATGATATCATAAAATACATATCATAAAATAAAATTATTTTTGGATATCACAAATTAAAACAAATATGTTTTTGGATCCATTTTTTTATTATTTGGTACACCAAATTGAAAAATATTTATGTCTTGGTGCATTGGGGTAGATCAATTCCAAATCGTTGCTTTCTTGGCAACATCAAATTTAAAAAAAAGAACCATGGGTCAAATCACTACCCATTTTGACCCAACATTAAAACATTAATTCCTTTTGCCTTGTCACACATACTCAAAAAAATTTAAAAAAAACTTAATGTCATGTACATATACATATACATATGTATGTATAATACATATATAGGTGTTAGTGTTTTTTTTTTTGGAAAAAATAATTAATGAGTACAGAGGTTATAGATCTGGTAGTCAAATTAAGAAGGGATCAACCTCACACTTTTTTTTGAATGTTACATGTTTTTTTATTGATGTGATTGAAAGAAAGGAAATTTGGGATTGATCTAATTTAATATGTCAAAACATAAATATTTTTTTGGTTTGGTGCACTAGATCATAAAAAAAATTCAGGTCATAAAACATATATATTTTTCATTAAGGTACCCAAACATAATATTTTTTATAAATTCATTTATTAGAATAAAGCCATAAACCAAGAAAGAAAATGAATTATATGAGATAAGTCTCCATATAGAGAGAAAGAAACAATAGGGAGAAAAAAATTGATAAAGCTATCAAAGTTTTATTAGATTAATGGCTCAAGCTTTGTAACTGCATTAAATATAATTCAACTATAACTCAATGAAATCGAAATGTCAAAAATGAATATTTAAATGGGTAGTTGAATTTCACCTTGCCCACATCGGAACTCCATTTGGGATATTTGATTTTTTCTTCTATAAAAGGATGATTTCTGCTCAATTGTAATCCATCTATTTCCCAAAGTGTTTTTACTTATATTTTATTTATTGTCTAGTTTATTTTAAGTATTAAGGCAACATTTTTTATTTCAAATTAATACTACAGATTCTATTTTTATAAGAGTGGTATCATAGATATGGTTTAGGATAATAATTCTTTTTGGTAAATGCATATCTAGTAAAGTTCTGTCAATAGAGATAAAACACTCAAGATTTGTAGTTTTTAAAAGGATATTTCAACCCATCCTCTTACCTGGGAATTTTTCTTGGTTTATTTAAAACAATTACCTACTACTATTTTTATGTATTATTCACTATAAAAGCGAACAAATGGTAGTAAAATTTGAAGTAGCAAAATTCAATAGAAGTAAATTTTTATTTCAAAAAATAAAAATCAATGCTTTCATGAAGAAAAAGATAATTACATTGATGCACTCGAAAAAAAACTCCATCATCATTATTGGTAATGAGGGATTGAGATGGATGATAATAAAATTATTAATTTTCATTTGTTACTAACTGTTGGAGTGCTATCTAGTGTGGAAAAAAAGAATATGGAAAAAAAATTGGGATATTCTCTCTCAAGATTATATGAAGAAAAATTACTTCACAATAACATCTTCTTAAAGATAAAACTCTACACTCTTTGAATGATGGAATCTACAATGGTAACTAACCATATCAAAACTCTAAATACTTAATTTTCTTAACTTACTACGTTGGGTCATAAGATAGAAGAAGTTGAATATGTTGGGATCCTACTTTAAAGTCTACCTAATATATATGATCAACTAATCATCAATCTGATGGACAGTATCCTCATTGGCTATCTAGTTTTGAATTATATTGCAAATGCTATCTTAAAAGAAGAAAAAAAAGATATAAAAACAAGGAAGACAAAAATGCAAGTTCACATCAAGTAGAAGCTCTAAAGGTGATGAGAGAATGATCAATAGAATATGTTTTCAGTGAGAGTTAGAATCTTGGTAGATTCAAATCAAGTAGTAAGAAGAAAATTAAGGACTATAATTGTGAAAATAAATGACACTTCAAAAAAGATTATTGGTATAAAAAATAGTGGAGATACTGGGTCGTAAAACATCGAAGGAAATATAACAAATATCAATAATGATGACAATATTATATGCAACAAGGAAAATATAAAGGTTGAAAACAAAAAGTAATTTGTCAATATTTGGTTACTAGAATCAAGATTATCATGGTACATGACAACTCATAAAGAATGATTCCATAAATATGAATTAAACCCATGAGGTTTTGTACCCATGAGGTTTTGTACACATGAGTGATGACTATGCTTTGAAGATTATTGGTATTGGTATGATGAAAATAAATATGTTTGATGGTATAGTTTGTACTATTTAGGAAGAATAATATTTGAAAGACTTGAAAAAAAATATATTATCTTTGGGACAAATAGATATTCTTAGATATAAGACTCATGTTGAGAATAAGATAATAAATATTATGATAGGCATGCATGTGGTTATGATGGTATAAAAAAATCATAACAACTCTATTTATGCCTAAAGGAGCAATAGTATAGAAAGTTGATGCATATGTTACATCAATTAGCAAAGGAGAAGAGTCAATGATGATGTGGTATCTCAAACTAATCTACATGTTAGAATAAGATTTAAAGATTCTTTCTAATAAAATGTTACTTCTAGAACTCAAATTTTTTTTGTCAGAATTGTATTATATTAAGTAACATATATTAGTATTCAATATATCAGATGCTAGAATAAATGTATTTTAGACTTGATTCATTCTGATTTATGAGAATCACATGAATTGTCACTAGAAGGATCAAAATACTTTGTATTTTTTTATTGATGATATTACTTCAAGAGATGTTGGGTATACCAAATCAAGAAGAAGTTAGATCCTTTTCTATATTTTATAGACTTAAAAGTATGTGTGGAACTTGAATATTGGAAAAGGATTATGTACTTGAGGACATATAATAGAAGAGAGTATGTAGATTTCAAGTTTCTTGTTCTTTGTAAGTAGAAAAGTATCAAATGGTAGTTCATAATCATATTTATACAATAACAAATGTAGTGGCTAAACACATGAATATAACTCATGCATAATGGATAAGAGTTATGTTGAGGACTAGAAGTCTACCCAACTCATTTTGAGCCGAAGAAACTAATACTACTTGTTATGTGATAAATTGGTTACCATCAATTAAAATTAATTTAAAGATGCTAATGGAGATGTGGACTAATATACTAGTGGATTACTCTACTATATATTTCTTTAAATATCTTACATATATGATATACAATACCCAAGGGGGAACAATGTTAGATCTAAAATCAAAAAACTATATACTCTTAGGGTATACTAAATAAGTGAAGTGGTATTTCTGATGGGATCCCAATACCATCAATGTTATTTTCAACATGGATATAATATTTGTAGAAAATCAACTACAAAGAAAGGATAAAAACAATAATACATTGAAAAAAGTCATAGACTATAACTATATTTTTTTAATATAGGAAAAAAAATATATAATAGATAGTAATATTGCATAATATATTTTTATAGAGGAGAAAGAGTCATTAACATTTCATGAAGTTACAAGTAACTTATATATATCTCTATGGATGGTGATAATGCATGAAGAAATTGAAGTACTATAGGAAGCTAGTATCAAGAAGGATAATAATGATCAAGTAGAATAGTATCATGCAAGATTGATGGTAAAAAGATATGCTCAAAAAGAAGATATCGGCATTAAAAAGTTTTCTCTTCTGGTGGTTCACCTTATACCAATCAGAGTAGTTATGAAATTGTGTGTATGTTTGATTTATATTTAGAGTTGTTGAATGTCAAAATTATATTTATTCGAGAAGAACTTAAAGAAAAAATATATATTTTCCAACCAAAGGGTTTTCCTAAAATAGGCAAGGAGAATTTTAGTTTGTATGTTAAACAAATTTTTATTTAGTCTTAAACATATATCAAGATATTAGTATTAGAGAAATTATTCATTCAACATTAGTCACAATAGACTCAATTCAAACTATTGTATATACTATAAAAGGTTTTAGGATGAAAACTACTTCATCATTATGTTATTGTATGTGTATGACATATTGTGCTATGTGGATGACATATTGGTATAAGAGATTTGATTCCTTCATCATTAGTCTTAGGTAGAATAAACTCAATCCAAACCATTATATGTACTATAAGATATTTGAGAATAAAAACAACTTTATCATTAAGTTATTATATGTGGTCGATATGTTAATAATAGGTCGCAGCAAAGATTGAATTCAAGAATTGGAGGCATAATTAGCTAGATAGATATGAAGGACCTGGGACTAAGAAGTATGATCTATTTTAATAGAAAGATTTAACAAGATTTATTAAGATAGAAATAACAAGAAGATTCAGCTCTCTCAAAAGAACTATTTTAACACGATCTTGCAATCCTTCAGCATACAAGAGAGTAAGCTATTTTCTATCTCATTTTTTATTAATTTCAAGTTGTTCTCAAGTATGTGTCTAAGTATTGAAGAAGAGATGAGAGAGATATCTTGAGTATCTTATGTATCAATAGTATAAAATTTGATTATTATTATGATTTATGCAAGATTATATATTGCACATGTAGTGAGAGGTGTTAGTCAATTTATAGAAAATCTTGATAGAGAGCATTAGAGTATTATGAAGAGGGTTCTCGAACACATTATAGAAACCTAATTGCACTATACTATAAAGGTTTGGATCTTATTTTCAAAGATTATGTTGATTCATACTATGTGAGAAATATTGATAATGATAAGTTCACCACCATCTATGTGTTTACTCTTGTTAGAAGAACTATGAGGTGGATTTTAGAGCTATAATCTATAATGTCTATTTCTATGATATAGATAGAATATGTCATAGCTACATATGCAAGTAAAATGGCAATCTAGTTATATATGATATTAAAAAAGACCTTTGGCACAAGTAAAAAAAATTACTTTATTTTGTGATAGTCATAGTAATTTTTACTTAGCAAAGAATCTAGCTTTTTATTCTAAATAAAATATATTAGAGTACAATATTATTTTGTATGAGAAAAAAATAGAAGAATAAAGTGTGCATGTCTAAAAGATTCACACTAATGAGAACCTAACAAATGTTATGACCAAGTCGATCAACAATGATAAGTTTATATTGTTTAGAACGTCATATAACTTAGAAAGAATATAAGTAATCATAGAGTTGACAAGTGGTGAATGTGAACTTCAAGTGGAAGAATGTAATGTCAAAAATAAATAATTAAGTGGTAGGTGAACTTTACATTGTCCATATACTTAAATATTAGTTTAAAGTTTTGAAGTTTAGTTTTTTATTTTAAATTATTATTGTGAGTTCTATTTTATTACACTAAATTAGGCAGGAAGTTATTTTAAATTAAAATATTAAAAGTGTTTTTTTAATTAAAATAAGAAGATTTTTCAAATTAAAATATGACAAAAACAAATTTTCAAAAAGTTACATTACCTTTTATTGAAAATTTTTTGTTTTTAAATCAATAATATTATTTTAGAAATTCAATTCATTTAGTAGTTTAGGATTTTAATTTAATTTATTTTAATATATGATTCTATAATTTCATATAATTTATGTTAGGTATTCTAATTCACACATGACTCTCATTGAGTATTATAGTTCAACAGACACCTATACTCGATTTTGAATACAAAAATTTAAAGTTGACAAAATATTTGCAAAAATAACAAAATGTATTATTAACAATTATAATTATTTGATTTTATTATTCCAAAATTTAAATTTCTAACCTATCATTTAAAATAATCATTTGATTTTTCAAATTTTACATAATTTATTTTAAATATTTGAATACAACCAAGAATCTCATTAAATATTAGACTTATATTGCCTTTTTTAAGTATTTTGGAATATAATTTAATAGTTAATGTTTTGTTGACACTTTTTAAAATACTATCACCATTATTGTTGAAACTTAAAGTTCATGGATAGACTTTTTTGTTCAAACATTATTGTCTCGTAGCGACAAAAAAAATAATTAATTTCTTGTCCAAATAAGTATTTAAAACACCAACTTTTCTTTTTAATTTTCTCATCAACAAATCTCTTGTCTTGTAGTGACAACAAAAATATTTTTTTTGAGTTTTCACATCTATAAATTTATGATTAATTTATAATGATAAACTATTTGTTATGTAACACATGTGAATTGAATTTCACTATTATAAACAAGCTAAGATTATTTCACAAAAGTACAGTTAGAAAAGAAAAAAAATGATCCATGAAGTTTTTAATATTTTAAAAAATTACATTGCAAAAAGTTTGGGAGATACAAATATAATATATTTGGTATTGGGTGTTAGTGTCTTTAATTATGAACATATCTATTATATTATTAAAGAAGATATTGGTAACTTTTTTCAATGGAGAATATGAATATTACTTCTACTTGTATTGTGCTATATATAAGATGGTGGGATTTGTTATATATATATATATATATATATATATATATATATATATATATATATATTGCATTTCATATGCTATTAGTATATGTTACAAGTTTCTAATAAAAACTATGGAATTGAATAATATAATTTGTGTAGCTATTTTTACAACTAACTCAAGATATCAAAACTTCTCAACTTGTATAGCTTCATACTTCATAGGCCCTAGACAAATCTCTGTACACTCTGGATTAGCTAGAGCACTACCAAGTTTGATTGCTAAAAGATTTGAGTGTCATTATGTGGATCAATTATTTTTAGCTCATCAAACTCTAGGTAAGTAGTTTTTTATGAAAATTAATAATTTTGATATTAAGTTATTAACTATTGTTGTTGTGTTTATGCATGGATTAGGATTATTGTTCCATGGTGGTTATTGACCCTCATGGGGACAAAAGTATATTTTTGTGATTCTATTGGATGTTCAGCAGGAAAAGAATTAAAAGACATTATTTATACATAAGTATTTATTTCTATTTTATTTTTATAGTAATTTGTCAGAATTATATCATTTGAGTCTCACCCAATTATTATACTTTGTTAAATTAGTGCACTCAAAATATAAAATGCTAAAGCTGACTGAGTTTCAAGAATAAAACATATTTGGTAGTCTACTAAGGTACATTGAGTTGCACAATCTTTTTAATAATTCTTAAAATTTGATCTTATTTGTTTAAATCTTATAAAAACCTTTAAATTCATTTCTCAATCATCCTAAGCAAACATCAGGTATTGAATGTGTCTGTAATGTCATCATGTATATGAATGAGATCATTAAAAAGTATATCAATTCAATCAATGAAAATGCAGGTTATTATTACATATGTGATTCATATAAGTAGCATTTTTTATGGTTTTAGATTTTTATGTCTTGTTATTTAGTACTCTTTTTCTGAGTAACTTATGTATATATGTAGTTTGATGAGAAGAAAGCTTATAGGTAAGAAGAGATCGACATTATGTGTGGAGAATGAGTTGAGCACTTGCATGGTTTCATTTGAAGAATACGTGGAGAATTAGGTATTCACATTATATATTTATATATTAATTCTTATGAATGAGTATACTGGACAACTTTTTTGTGAGTTACAAAATTATTAAAAGGTTCCATGATTGTTAGATTTAACATTATTAGTATATATGTATTCTTGCTTATTTTTCATTATGGTGGCGTAGATAGTGGTGCATGGAAATGCAATGCCGCTTTTCATTGTTCTATTTCATTGCTATTTTTTCATTCGATGTTGAACATTCTCACATGTAATGCTGGGTTTTCAAGTGTTATTGCTATCATAGTGGTTGGTGTATATGGTGGCCCATGGAAATGCAATGTTGGTTTCATGATGGTCAAATAAGTGTGTGATATTTCTCATGGTAGTTTTCTTTGTGGATTTTTTTTGGTGGCATTGGTGCAATATCATGTTGCATTTGTGATGCAATTATGATTTTATTGCATGATACAATTTAATTGAAGTTGAATTTATGTGTGATAATTATGTTTGCATGGGGTATGATATATTGGTTGCAACCTTGTTAGCTCTGTGATTGTATTTAAAGGAAGAAGATATTCGATTTGGTGAATTCATTTGCATGGCTATAAGATTTGTGCATTTTTATAATAGTTTTGCTAGTTTTTTTTGAATACCTATTTGTACAACCAACTCAAGAAATCAAAACTACTCAACATGTGGCTAAAAAAGTAAGTTATTTATATTGTTTACGTGATTCATATAAGTAACACTTTTATAGTTTTAAAATTTTATGTAATGTTATTTAGTGCTATTTTTCCGAGTAACGTATGTATATATGGAGTTTGGCGAGAAGAAAATTTATAAACAAGAAGAGATCGACATTATGCAATAAGAATGGGTCGAGCATTTTAAGACCACGTTTTGAAGAAAAATAGAAGTTTGTTTATGGATGTTTAATTATGGATGTTTGTTTATGGATGTTTAATTATGGATGCTTGTTTATGGATGTTTATTTATGGATATTTGTTTATGGATGTTTGTTCATGGATGTTTATTTATGGATGCTTGTTAATGGATGTTTATTTATGGATGTTTGTTTATATATGTTTATTTATAAAATTGTATTGGATATTTGAATTCAACATTTTAGGGTTATTTCAAAAATTGATAGTATATGTTTTTATGGTAATTCAAATATCCATGAAAACATATACATTCAATTTTAGAAAAAAACCAAAAATTTTGAATTCAAATATCCAATACTATTATACAAATATCCAATACAATTTTATAAATAAACATTTATAAACAAACATCCATAAACAAACATCCATAAACAAACATCCACGTTTATATTATGTTTTGAGAAATGTAGTCAAAATGTTTATAATAGTGTTTGTTTTTTTTACTATGTAACTACTTCTAAGAAATATAGTCTAGATGTATAACTTTTAACTACATTCACACTTTTAACTACACTCACCTAGATATGGTTTCTTTAAAAATATCATCTAAATTATTTAAAGACTATTTTTTTGACTATTTAGACAATGTCTAAAAAATGTAGTCTAAAGTGAGACTTTTATAACTATGCTCGCACTTTTAACCACACTCATCTAGACAATGATTTTGAAATTGTAGTCTATATATAAAGACTATGTTTTTTATACGTAGTCTAATTTAATAATTATTGTAGTGATTATTGATTTTTGTCCTATATGTGGTACTTCTTAATAGTTGTCTATCATGCCACATTGATTGATAATGATCATTTCTAGGTTCTCCACTTATAGATTGATGAGATGACATTCAACTAGAGTTTTAAAGGCTTTATTTAATATCGATCCTTCTGTTAGACTAAAGTTTTTAACATAACATCATAGGTATTTGAATGAATAAATTTTTCAATTAGGAACACCAAGCTTCTAATTTTTTTAGTATTGTAGTCATGGTCCTAGTGGTAATTACAGTGATGATTTTTTATCTATATTAGAGGAATCCAGACAAATTGGCTCGAGCCACTTAAATAATGGAACTCCTCATACAACAGGAAGAACTACTCTTGGTAGATATTAACATGTGTGAATAAATCCAAATCTATTCTTTATAGTCATAATTTATTGACTTGGTTTTGAATATTCATAGAAAGTTATATTATTAATTGAAAAGTTTTTTCATGATGCTTTGGATCTTGAAAGATTGATTCAAAGAAATGGTTCTTGACCCAAATGTTTACCTGAAAGTCTAAAAAATTGCATATATGTTTTGAACTTATACCTAATACATGACATAGCCAAAAGTCTTAGTAAATTTTCAAAATGATTTGCCTTTACATTTTATAATATCTAGAAGAGAGATGATTTGCTATCTCTCACACACCAAATATAAGTAATGAAAAATGAACACAACCTATAACTATGTGACATAGTTAATTGAACCTCAAGAAGGTTTGCCTTTACATTTATCATAGGAATTGTTAGTTTCTTTTTAACATGGTGAATGTGGGAATAATGGATGCAACTGATAGTTCAATGTTCAAAAAAATTGGCAAAGTCGTGAACAATATACCTCATCATACCTTCTAACAAGAGTAGTTGACAAATTAGTTGTCGTCATGTCTATGTCGAATGAATGGGCTAGTTGAGTTGGAGTTGAATGTCATTCTAATATTTTTTTTGTGCATGAATTTTGGAAGAATGTTAGAGCATGGGTGATCATTTTAGATCAAGCCTAACAATGAGGTCTTTGTGGAGTGGGAGCATGTTTGCTAATAGCAAATTTTTCATCATCTAAAGAGAGTTAGTTTTCTCTGGTTGAATCGCACGTTTTCCCTTCTATTGGAGATGGGGGCAGGTTGCTCAACTACACATGTGAATGCTATGTAAAGGACTAACAACTTGAATTTACAAAAATCATTTTTACATTATTTGCTTGACAAATAAATAAAGCATTACTAAATGAAAATTGTGTCAATGTTGAACTTCAAAACCATTTTGGACTTATACACATAATTTCACATTGATAACACCAATAATTATAATAGAAATCATTGGACCATGGATAACTAGATTTCATATTTATGAAATCTTGTGACCCTCATCTTTTGTTCCTCATCATATTTGGTTTATATAATTTTTTGACAAAAGAGGCGATCCAACTTCGTCGATTGATCACATTCACCAATGCTTAAGTTAGATGATTAGAAAAATACAATGATTTGTTTGTATCTTATTAAAGGAATCTAAAAAGGAGAAACTAGTAGCCATGTTTCACTTCCATTTTCTTTCATAGCATACTTTGTAATAATTAACATGCCATACATTCTAGAGTGACACAACCATTATTGTTTGACATCTAGCTTTCTTTAATAGGTATAAAAAATTTTACATGTTAGGCCATGTCATTAATAGTGCATCAATTTGAACAAATGCTTATGGGAAATTATGTCAAGCCACTTAGGAAGTGTTTAGTCAAGAATCATTAAGCTAGGTGTTTTACCTCATTTAGATTTTGTGAAGGCTACTTAAGTAAGCATTCTAGTCATGAAATTTCATCCCTTACCAGATACTAGGTATCATGCGTGTATGGGATAGACAACCCTTATAGGTTTTGATGTTCTTTATTGAAGAGCTTATTGGGTGGAGATATGTTTGATACTCATACTTTTGACAAAATTTAGAGTATATATCTTTACGTAAATACATAAATTTTATAAAAAAAATAAATTTACAAAATACATGACCACTTATAAATTTTTCTAGGTATGATATCAATCATTTTTCAAGTACATTTTAATTATTTATAGGGTTTAATGAATGACTAATCAACATCTCAAATAAAATAAACTTCAAATTGATGCTCAAATCAAATACTTAAAAAACTTATTTAGTAAACAATACTTTTGAGAGAACTAAAAGACAAATTTAAGCACACTACTTCAAGGAAAGTGTTAAGATATAGCTGAATAACATAAAATATTATTCTTTTATTGATTAGTAAAATAGAGACTATGCCAACTGGGGACAATTTATCTTCACCAATAACACAAGTGTTGCATTTAAAATAATGTCCATGTTAGACTAGTGATGTGTTAGTGTTGAGTTGGTTACTGGTGTTAGGCTTACATAGTAAGAATGCAATAACTCATCCAATATTATCAACTCTATAATGAAAAATTCCACAAAATTTACTCTTTGAAAAAATAAACTAAAAATCATTGAAAATTATGGATTTAAACAATCTTTTAAACTTCAGAATCTAGGTTGGGGTTGGTAGGTAGGTTAACACATAGACTAACTAAGCTATTTGAAAACACTCTATGATACATAGGTTAGTCGTTGAAGAAAAAAAGTAGAGTTTTTTTTTCTTCAATTAAGAAAATGATCTAAAATTCTATATATAACTTTTTGCTAATAGGTGTTAGGACTTTATTATGTTGCCTATTTGTTAGAATTAGATAATATTCCAAAATCTCATTTGATGAGAATCTCTCATCTAACTAATCTCACAAATAAACAAGTCATATAAATAATAAATTAGACTTTCAACAAGATATCGATAACATAAGAATTATGTTGACAACCCAATCAACTAACTATATATGAGTCAACTATTATGCAAGTTAAAATGATACAAATCAGTTTTT
This sequence comes from Sapria himalayana, assembly GCA_029783825.1. Taxonomy (NCBI): domain Eukaryota; kingdom Viridiplantae; phylum Streptophyta; class Magnoliopsida; order Malpighiales; family Rafflesiaceae; genus Sapria; species Sapria himalayana. The sequence goes on along the minus strand of JAREIK010002415.1, from coordinate 1,363,068 downwards.
GGTAAGAATATTAGATTCTAGGGTTGGTGCATTTTATTATACGTTATGACCTATCTAAATTACCTGATTTTTATGCTTAGTTACATAACAAAAGTACAATTATTATGAAAATGTCCTAGTGCCCTTTATTGAGCCCTCTCCAATGATGATCAACTTAATGTTGTTCCCTTAGCACTCTATGACCAAAATGATAAATAAACCCTACACGATAGTCATTTACAAGTCTATACTTTATATAACTCATAAATTTTTATTGATAATTACTTTATATATGTATTCTTTTTCTCTAATATCATGTGTCCTAATGATATGAATTGATATAGTATTAAAAGTATTTATACTTTTATCTTTATAAATATTATACTCACATAATTAACATATATTTTTCTTCAAATCATATTAGTATTAGTTATATAACATAAACTAACTAGCAAGACTTCACCATCTTATGAGTTACTTTCAATCACATGTATCCCATGAGTTTCCTTTCACCACCTATGACAATGACAAGTGACTCCCACACTAAATGTTAAAACCCTTTGAATAATATTCTATAAAATATGTACATCATTCTAGGTTTAGTTCATCTAAAATATGTACCATGAATTGATTTATGAAATTATCTATGCTTTTGATTTAATAGGTATCAAATTCACATGATTAACATATCTCATTGTCCCAATATAATATATAGGTTCATCTTGCATATCATGATCTAAAGGGATATCACTTCTTTCCTAATATAACACATGAGTGTGTTTCATTCCATACCTATCACAATCAATAGTAAACCCTAATTTTAGTTTTATATAAATACAATACCTATCAATAATCAAACCATAACATAATCTAAACATCAAAATTATTACTCATGAATTCATCACATGAAATCAAATACACAAATCATAGACATTAACTTAGTTTGACATTGGGAAGGAATCCACCCAAAATAATACAATATATCTCATGAAATTTCAAGTTCTCATTGATAACCCACAATACTAATTCGTGTGCCTCAAATTTGCCTCTAGGTGAAGTCAAAATTTATGTTCACCCCCGTAGGATTATTGCTTGTGCATTGTATCACTCATTTTCTCATTGATCTCACCTAGGCTTGGGCAAAATTGTGCTTCCAAAACCCTAGCTTTTGATACTATGAATTTGAATTTTCCTCTCTATAACACAAAATCATAACATTAGGAATGAGCTATATCTTTGGTATCTCTCTTAATTTAGATTTCCATGGTATTAGGAATGACAATGACTACATATTTCATCTTTAAAATATAAAGTCATGGAGCTAGGAATAAGTCATGACTTTAATCTCTATCTTGCATTATATTGCCATGAAATTGGGATTGGACATGGCTATGCATTTCATCACTATAACACTATGTAACAATTTATGAATGATCTTACTTGTACATTTTGTCTTTGTAATGCAAAGTCACAGTATTATAAATGTCATGGCTTCATTCATTTCTCAAGAGCAAAAATTAAAGTTTTGAAAATGGTCTTGGCTAGAGTAAATGTATTCTAGAACTCTATATAGTTGGTTAGAGCTAGAGAAGCACCATTGCTTTTGCCTTAGTCTTGGTGGCTTTGAAATGAGAAAGTTGTGATATTGGAAGAGACCATAACTTTTAGTACTAATAAGATATTGGTTGCCACAGCATAAAATTTATATCATAGTTATAAAAAATATTACAAGCTAGTATAGTTGTGACTCCAAAAAACTTTCATAGCTGAAAAGAATATATTACAAGCTAGTATAGCCGCGACTCCAAAAATCTTTCATAGCTGAAAAGAATATGTTGCATAATGAAATAATTTTTTCAACAAGGTGATAGAGTCATGATGTATGAAAATTATCATGATTATTTTGTAGAACTTTGACAGAGAATAGATGATGAAATTATAATTTAAGCTCAATGAGATGTAACAAAGTAATAACACAAAAAATGCTACAACTTTACATGACTTTTCATTTTCCTTCTCAAAAAATGTATTAAGTTTTACATTTTACACAGAAGCACCTAATTTCACTACTATTAAACATAATCTATAAAAAATCATAATTTAGCAAAATTATTCAATTTAAATTTTTTTTTCTACATAAATATATCATGAATAATTATCAACATAACTAGTATTATCTTAAGTTTTGTATACCAAATAATCTCACATACTAAATTGTTTGTTCATCCCAAAGGAATTACTCCCCATCTATAAACAATTATATTTTCTATCCAACCTCCATAATTATTTGCTATGATTAAGTTTGAGTGTCATAGTATATCTAGATGGTTGGACAACTTTTTTTGGACATGTAAATGAGTTATGATAGGGTTTAAATTCTATGACTAAATTTATGGGTGCAAATGAATATATAGTAGTGGATATATTTATATTATCACAATATGCAGAAAAGAAATTTTAATTTTGACTCTCAAGTTGTGCTACATTTAACATCCATAGCTAGTCCATTGAAGAATTGTTACATCCATTAGTAATCTTAGCTATCTAGGTCATCTTCATTTTATAATTACTCACTTTCTTTTTTTTTCCCGAACTTTATCTCGACAATGAATCATATCCCATGTTTTATTTTTTGTTGCTTCCTCCTTTTTTTTCTTTCCCAAGATATCATGACATTTTAGGTCACCATATTTTCATTCTTTTAGGATATTATGACTTTAATGATCACTACATCCTTTTGTTAGGCTACACTTTGGGCAATTACTTTTTGGATCCCCAAAGTCATGGTGTTGGAGTTTGTTTAGTTTTTTTTCTTTAGCTTCTGTTTTCTCAAAGTCACCACAATGTTCAAAGCTGGGACCATCATTTTTTCTATTATTTCACTGGCAACTATTTAGGATTCTACCTCTGTTTTCACTACTAGTATATTATTCCAATTCTCTATATCTTTTTCTTCATGAAATTGTAAAGAAAATTGGGCATTTTGCCTCCATTTTCTACCTCTTTTGAGTATTCTTTTGAGACCCTTTTGAAATAATGACTTGAAGAATACCATTACTTCATAGCTATCATTGTCCTCAATCTTAGTTTTACTTTCATACCTTCATGCATCCTCTTCAATGGCATCCTCCTCATCTTCTTTGGGCTATCAATATTCTACAAAATCCTTTTACCTAAAGTGAATATTTTGTTACCTTGTAGTGTGGAGGAGGTTATCATTGCAACTTTGTTATAATGCACAATTTTTAGTATTAGGCAAAGTATCAAAATATCTTTCAGTAGAGGCCTCTCATTTAATATGTAATGCAAGTTTATAGGTCATATAAGTAGTAAATTAGACTTTTCATCCAAATATTGATCACACAAGAATTTTTTATAGGTAGTTTGATTAACCAACTATCAGTCAACTATTACTATAGATGAAAGAATAAGACTAGGTATTAAATAAAACTTTTAAATTACAGGGTTGGTGCAATTAATTTAGAATAATGGCATATATAAATAGTTTGGAATTATGATACCTAACTATAGAATGAATGTGGAATTATTATAAAAATTCCCTAGTATTCTATTAGCATACTAGGAGGTTATCAACTATTAGGCCTTCCCTAATGCTGATACCCTTGTAGCTATCCTCCCAGTACTTTACCACTGAATTGAAAAATCATCCATACTCAAAGGTTATTCACAAGTTCATACCTTTTAGGAAACTCATCAAGTGTCCTTGTTGGGTTCTTTATATTTATTTTCATGTTCTTTTATCTCACATATCATACAAATGTAAAATAATGTAGCAGTAAAAATATATTTACATTTAGCTTCTTAAGTATCATACTCACACAATTAATATACTCACTCATAAAAACTAATGTGGTAGTCATACAATATTTTACAATTAACATACTCACTTGAATCATAAAACTATTATCATCTTATGAGCCACCTCAAATTGTGCATGTCTCATGGTTTAACAATCACTGTCTACCACAATGACATGTGCTACCCACACTAAAAGTAAAACTAATTTAAAAAATATTCTATAAAATACTCACATCAACTAAGAGTAAATTCTTCTAAGATATGCTTAATAGATTGACTTATAAAAGTATTCATGTTTTTGGCTTTGTAATTACCATACTCACATGATTAGAATTCCTCAAAGTTAGGTTTTGATATATATGTTTGTTTCACATATCATGATTGGAAAAGGTATCACATATTTACTACCATTATAGGTGAGTGTGCTTCATGTCTTACCTATCACTATCCATCATTACAGCACCCACAAAACTACAATAGTAAAATCCTAATTCAATTTTACATAAAGACCACATCTAACAATATCCAAACCATAATAAAATCTAAACATAATATCTATCCATTATGCATCCATCACATGTAATTTAATACAACAATCCAAGAACTCAATTTAGTCTAAGATAAAAGAAAATTTTATATGAGATAAATGGAGATACTTCTTGTGGGATTTTAGGTTCCTTATGATAGCTCTCATGGGTGTCAAAGAATTAAATCATAAATCCACCATACTCATTCGTGCACCTCAAATTTTCCTCTAGGGTAAGTTAAAATTAATGCCCCCACCTTACAATTTGTGTTTAAGTCTTGCATTACCCCTTTGCTCTTGGATCTCTCGAGAATTGGGTGAAATTTGGCTACCATAACTCAATATTTTCTTATTTTCTTTCATGCTAAGAATTATCATTCAGAATTCATGTTTTCCCTTATATACTCGAATGGTTGGGTGTAAAATTTAAGTCAAAAGTCATGAATTTATAAAAATGGGTCATAACTTTGGTCTTTTTCTAACTTTAGAAAGGCATTACATTAGAAATGACCTTGACTACACATTTCATCACTGGAATACAAAGTCACGATGCTAGTAATAGTTCATAGCTTTGGTCTATCTTATGCATCAGATGGCCATAGCATTAGGAATGGTGTAGTTTTCCATTTAATCTCTAGAACACAAATTCATAGTGCTAGAAATGAGTCGTGATTTTTGTCTCTCTCTTGCATTAGATAACAATGGAAATGAGAATGGCTATAACTATGTATTTTACCTCTATAACACTAAGGCATACAATTGGGAATGATTGCAACTTGTTTATTTCATCTCTATTACTCAAATTCATGGCACTGGAAATAGACTATAATTTTGCTCATTTCTTTTGAGTAGAGTCTTGACTTTGATAATGACTATGACTTTAGTATTGCTCTTTAGATATTTTTGTAGCTAAAAGCTATAGTGATTGGTATACCATCATAACTATTGCCTTTTCATGATAGCTCTGTCATAAGAAAGTCATGACACAAGAGGTTTACTACGACTTTGAGCACAAGTGGGGTAATTGGTTACAATCACATAACATTAATGTGGTAGCCATAAATATTGTTATGAGCTAGTGTCGTTGTGACTCCAAAAAATTTTTGTAGCTGAAAAGAATATTTTTTATATTGAAATGATTATGTCAATGAGGTGATAGAGTTGTACAAAGATTGTCACAACTATTTGTGTAGAGTTTAGGCTAAAAATAGATGCTGAAACTATCCTATAGCTAAATCAGACATAACAAAGTTATATTTAAAGGAATTTTATGATTCTTTATAACTTATCGCTCTCCTCATTCTAAATAATTCACTAAGTCTCTATTTCAGACAAAAATCACATAATTTTACTAGTATTTATCATAATCTATCAAAAATCACAATTTAGTAAAATTATTTATTTTAAATCTCTTCTCGACACATGTTGTGAATATTCACCAAATTAACTAGTTTTATTTACTATTTGGTATACCTAACAAACTCACAAACTAAAGAATTAATTAATCCCTAAGTAATCACTCCCTTCTATATAACACAAATTGCACATTCCATTTCTCCTTCATAAGTATTTGTAATGACTAGGTTTGAGTATGATAATATGTCTAAATAGTAGGAAAAATTCTTGTTATGGGCATATAAAATAATTATAAAGTTTGAATTATATGACTAAATTTTATGGGTGTAAATGGATCTAAGGGAGTGGGTGTTCAGTGTTCATATTACTAAAAAATCATGAGTATTTTCATATTTTTACATGATATGCAAGTATGAAAATATGATATAAATGGATTGATTTCATGATTTTAAGTTTGATGGATTTTGATGAATATCTATAGGTTTTTAGAGGAATTTGGCTAGTTAATAGATTATGGAGTATCGTATAGTTTTGCTATCAATTATTGGTTGAAACTCTACCTAATTATTCATGATATTTTTTATATGTCACAATTCTACCATCTTGTTAGTACAATCCTTCAACTATACAATACATTCTTTTTGGCTACGATATTATTGAGTCATAACCATACTTATATCATATCAATTAAATGATAGTGATATTAATTTTATATCATAGTAACTAAGTATTAAACTGGTGCTAAAAGTCATGCCTGTTAGTGCTATGACTTATTAATAAGACATTTTAGCATCAAGTCAGAGTCATGACTTATTTACAAAGTGGTGACTTTTGGGCTACAAAAAACTATAAAGCTAAAATCACTCAAGCAAAAACTTTGAGATTATTATGTGTCATGACTTTTACACTAGAAATATTAAAAATGATATTTACCCGAGTATAACCATCGTCCATGGCTACAACCCTTATCCTCAAAAAAAAGGAAAGGCTGCAACTTATATTTCGAGCTAATTTCTAGTGTTGTGGCCTTTTTGCAGCACCATAGCCATAAAATATATGAAAGAAAACAAGGTCAATTTTGTAGTCATTCCTAGCACTATGACTAGTTTTTACAAAAGAAAGACTATTTTGTTCATGACTATTTTTTAGTGTGACAACCATATGATGCACACGTGAAGAAATTCTTAATGTTGTGACCATTTCTAGTACCATTGCTATATAATGATTAAGAGAGACCAATGACATAGCCACGACTAGTCCCAATACCAAATTTATGACCACTCCCAATATCACAAGCATATTATACACATGCAAGGTCATTCCCAATGTTGTGGTTATTTGTAGTGTCATGACCAAATCATGCACATAAGAAAGATAAATGCCAAATCTATATACATTCCAAATTATGTGACTTTATATTATAAAGATAATATGCCCAAATCACAAACATTGTCGGTGCCATGATGAATAGTTACAAAAAGATTGAGATACAATCTAGAGTCATGATAACTTTTTAGCATCATGACCTTGAGCTCATGAGATGAAGGCCAAAGTTATAGTTTTTTTCTAAAAGTAATGATTTTCTACTTAAATTAATATAGAAATATTCATGTATAAAAGAGGAAGAAAGAAAAATCAAGAAAAAACTATAATAATCTTTTTCTTCCACACACCAAGCAAGAGCCAAAGCATGACAACCAAAACTTAGGAGTAATTTTCATAATTTCAAGGGGCTCCATAACTAATCAAGGGACACAAGATAAAAGTTAACCACTAGATTTAAGAGGCATAACTTTTAAATTCTTTTCTCTAGGATAGATTTTAAAAATTATATCAAAATAGTTGTGGTATAGGGTTTGTGTACATTTTTTTTGTGTGGTGTATAAATGGATTTTATATTAATGAATGTGCTTTGATGTATAAATTGATGGATATATGATTAAATAGAATTTGAATTAGAAATTTAACTATTTGTGAGTTTGTGCAAGTTTTCATTATGGACGTTAATAGGTAAACCATAAGGCTCACTTTGTATATGGTAGGAAGGAAATGACAACCTTTCTGACCGTGAAGTGGGATATAAACCTATATGATAAAACTCAAAATTTGATTATGTTAATAGTTACAAGTATGGTGCTTATAAAGATAAAGTATAAATAATTTTACATGTCAATCCATTATACATGTCTTAGAAAAATTAGTTCTCAATTAAGGTGGATGTTATATATAATATTTTTCTTATGGTGTTACCTTTAGTGTGAGAGTCACATTATTACCAAGTATAATGATAATAGGTAATCCTCATGATGTGCATGAGTATATTGTGACTCATAAGGTGGTGATAGTACTTTGTGTTGCTTTAGCTCATATAGTTCTCACTAGTAAAACTAGAGAGAAGTATATGTTAATTGTGCAAGTTTATGACTTATGAAGCTCAAAGTGCAAACACATACAAACCACATTATTTCTTATTCTTTATGATATCTGAGGCTAGAAAATAAGAGTATACATATGAATTAATCATTAAGGGTAGTTGATGAGTTGCCTAAAAGATATCAAATTTTAAATGAGCATCAGGTAGAAATAATTTGTTATCTTAGTGATGACATACTTATATGAAAACTATGAGGGAGCATTATTTGGGATGAGCTTAATGGTAATAACCATCTTGTATGCCATTAGGAAAAAAGAGTCACTACATAATAACCCAATCTTTGTTGTATATTAAAACCCAATATAATTAAAACTATTTGAATATATATCACATAAATTAAATGAACAGAATGATAGATATATGATTGATACCATAATCTGAAATATCTATTTTACTAGAATTGAGTTATCTCACTATTCATAGACCTAACTTCTAATATAATTTCTATGAGATCAATATCCAGATGAATATCCTCTTTAGTACTTGCCCTATACTTGTGGATCTTTTTTTGATAAGATTCCCTTGCAAATTAGTTTTTGAGATACTACTCAACCAACACAATTAGATAGGATAATATTTTTTTGGTGTTATTAGCAGGAATTATTTAGTTTAGTTTGTCAAGATAAGTTAACATAATTATTCTTGAAAAAAGTTTATTCTTTTATAATAGATTAGATAATATTAATTTTGATTAGTCTTCTCATATCTAGTGGCTAGTTTTTTATCTTATTTGAAAAAGTAGATAGTTGTGTTTTAATATTTTGCTTTTTTATTTTTCCTTATTTTTTAGCCCTCTTTTATGAGCTGAAGCTTTGGAACTAAGCTAATCCCTTTAGACCTAGAAATCAAGAGAACCAAAAAATTAATTTCTAGACAAAAAACTGATAAAGTATTTATGGAGGGAACTAGTAATAATAAAAAATTTCAAGGTGATAATGTGCAAGATATCCAATAATATATCCACCAATGCACATTAAGAGATTAATGATGGCCTAATGTTCTAGCCCCAATTCTAGCCCCAATTCTAGTAATAACATACCAAGATATCCAATAATATGTTTCCGATGAATCTTCCATTTCTATAATATTTTAGAAGGGGAAAATTGGATGAATACTTAAATATGTTTTTAGACATATTCTAGAAACTAGAATTGTATATACAATTTACCAAGGTTCAAGCCTCAATGACTAATTATGTGAAGTTTATGAAATATATTATTAATAATAGGAAGTTAGAGATGTATGTGACCATGAATATGATTGAGAAGTAAAATATATTTATTCAAAGAATACTTTCGAGGAAATTGAAGTAACCTAGAAGTTTTACTATACCTTGAACTAATAGAGACTATATATTTTGAAAATCACTATGTTACTTGGGATCAAGTGTCAACTTAATGCCCTTGTCGATTGTGCAAAGATTGAATCTTAGAAAAATTGCTCTAACATCTCTTTCACTCTAAATGATTTATCATACTATCAAACACTTATCGACATCAAGAAAGGTGAGTTCACCATTTATTTTGGTGAAGAGTAGATAAAGTTTAATCTTTACAAAGACTTGTTGGGTCTATATGATGATGAGATGAGTTGTTGAAAAGTAGTGAAACTTCTCCATGCTATAATGCAACAAAAAGTGGAATTCTATTGAAAGAATTATGAAGAAGACTATTGGCTGGATGAAGATGAATGAGATGATATGGAAGAACAACTTTCTAGCTATGCAAGTGATGAAGATGATGAGGAAGAACAATTCTAGATTTAAGAAAATGAAGAAAATGATGAAGATGACTACTGTGAGGTCTCATCATTCTTCAAAGTCATGACATTGGAAAAATCTCATACTAATACCTTCATGAAAGCCGAAAGAATAAATGGGCAAGACAAGGCTTAGAAAAAAAGTATGGAAGATCTGATCAAAGAAAAAGTCATAACTTTGCATAACCTATGACTTTGAGGATATAAAAATAATTTGTCCATGGAAAGCTTGAAGACAAAGTCTTGGCACTGCACAATGTCATGACTTTAGTGCTACAGAATGAAATAGTTTATCAAAAGCTCAAAGATAAATTCGTGGCTATGCACAATATCATAACATTGGTGTTATATAATAAAAATGGAAAAAATAAGATAAACATAAAGCTATGATTGTGTATAGCATTACAACTTTGGAGTTATAGAACAAGGACAAGAAAAATCTAATAGACAAAGCTATGATTTTGCTTAAAGTCCTAGCTTTGGGGATATAAATAGATACGAGTTAGGCTAACATGGAAGAAGAAAGCCATGATACACGATATCCAAAGAAGAAAAGACTAAAGAAGCAAGTATAGCTGAAGGAAGACCAAGAGAAGAAACAAAAAAAAAAGAAGTAAAATAATACACTAAAAAGTTAGCTTGGTCTATAGATTCTATTGGAGGAAAATAGGTATTGATTTTTTAGCTATGAACATTAAACATAATATTACTTGAGAGGAAACCAAAAGATTTAATTTTTCACTTGTATAAAGTAATAAATACCTATATCCATCACATAAATAATTGTACACAATCAATGTCCCACTAGTCATGGAACACAAACCCCTCCACAACTATATGTCTACTTGAAATTGTCCATTATTTTGAGACCCTATGACACATATCTAATCATGGACAAAAAATATTTTTCTTTCGGATGAAGTAGTTTTTTGTTAAGGAGGAAATTATTACTTGGGGATGAGTAATAGATTTAGTGTGTGAGTTTATTTGGTGTATAAATTATCAAATATTCTTGAATATTTTGGTATTCTTCGATGAAATATAAGTTCGGGAATGAGATATAAATGGATTGCTTCATGACTAAACTTTGATAAACTTTGATGAATATTCATGAAACCGATAGGTTTTTGGAGTAGTTTGGCTAATAAGTAGATTATGAAAAAATATGTAGTTTTGGCATTCATTCTTAGCTAAAACTTTACCTAATTAGTCATAATCTTCTATGTTTACTATGACTCTTTCACATTGTTAACATAATTCATTAACTATGCAATATATTCTTTATAACAATGATATAATCATGGAGTCACACTCATACTTATCTCATAACAATTAAATAATTATGATTTTAATCTCATATCATAATAACTAAGTACCCTACTAGTATTAAATATCATAGCTACTTCACATCACCACAAATTTATCTTTAATGAGGCTTTATCTAATTAAGCTATCCTTTTTCCCAAAAGGATAGTTTAATTAGATAGAACCTTCTACAATGGACTAAATTATATGATGAACTATGCAATTGATGTGGCCATAATCAATTCAATTACTTTTTCGAGGAGTTATCTCGAGTTTGTTATACTACTCAATTATTGGTTAGACAATGTAAAAAAAGCTTGTTGACAAGGGTATCTCATCAATCAAGATCAATAAGTATATGAGTCATACAAGTAATAAAAAGAACTTTTATCTAAATATCGATCCAATGGAAATTATATTTATTGTTTAGTTAACAAATAGTGAGATAACACAAGTCTATTAAAAAAGATAATTATAAATTTTTGTATGACATCTAGGATCCTAGGATTTATCCACTTAGTTCATATGATGCATATTCAAATTATTTAAATTATATTTGGTTTGGATACATAATGAATGTTAAAATATTTTGGAATGACCCTTTTCCCTAATAACCTTTGGTACTTTACTACCGAGACAACAAATCATCTCTACTCTAGAGTCATTTAGGAGACTATATCTTTTAGTTGACTAGCAACTAAAAGATTCATAAGCACCATACTTTCATAATTAATATATGCTTCTATCGAGTTTTACTAATGGGAACCAAATGAGTGAAAGCAACTCAAATGAATGTCACCACCTTGTTAGTCACAATACACTCATGTATGTTCCTTTGATTACCTATTATAATCTTTCATAATGAAGATACAAATCTCACACTAAAGATGAAACCTTTATATGAATGTTCTATAAAATATTTACCTCAATCAAGAACTAGTTCCTTTATGACATGTATAATGAAGAGGTTTGTTAAACTATTCATGTTTTTGACTTCTTGTGCACCATATTTGCAATGAATAGCATACCTAAATTTTAAGTTTTAATATATAGATTTCTCTCATGCATCACAGTTTGAATGATAATTACTTTTTTTCTACCACATGCACGAGTGTATGTTATCATCCACCGTAATAATATTTATAAATTCACAAATAGTTAAATCCCTAATTCAAACAATATTTAATCACCATATCCATTAATCATAATTTAAATCAAACACATTTATTAATCTTAAAACTATATATACATCACATAAGCAAAATTTCAAAATTTTATACCTCGTCTAGCTTGAAAATGGGAAAAGATTCAACAATATATAAGAGAAGAAATCTTGTGAATCTCGAGTTCCCAATGAGAGCCCTCATGAGAATCTATGGAAAAACCATTCATCCCATTTTATTTTGATTGATTTTTTTTGAATTTACTCTAGAGAGGGAAGATTGAGAATTGCATCACATTACTCTAAGTAAAAAGTTATACCTTTTAGAAGACGTCATAACTCTGACCTTGATCTCTTGAGCTCTAGGTCATGACACTAGAAAGTGGTCATCGCTTTGAAATTCATTATAATATTTCTCTAACATGAACTTGTGGCTATTGGAGGTATCTACGACTTAGGCTGTATGTCTTCTTAAAACAAAGTTAAGGCATTGGTAATAGTTGTGGCTTTGGCATTTGTCTCTTTTATGCATAATATGGCCGTGACACTAAGAATTGCCTTGACAATAAGAATAACCTCTTTTTTGCATGATATGGATGCATCATTAAGAATAACTATAATATTGGGAATTATCTCTATTATGTATTATATAGCCATGATACTAAGAATAACCATGATGGTGGGAATAGTGTCTCTTGTTCATAATATCGGAACTGAGAATGATTGTGTTGCTAAAAATAGATTCTCATGTGTACCAAATGGTCATGACACATAGAATGAAAACAACTTTAGTCTTAACCTTTCTCGTATATCACATAGCTATGACACTACAAAAAATAATGCTATTGGCTATGACTTTGGTGTTGGTCTCTCTTATGCATAATATGAATGTGACATTGAGAATGACTATGACACTAAAAATAATCTCACTTCTGCATATCATGGTCATACCATTGAGAATGACCATGAAACTAGGAATGGTCATGATATTGGGAGCAGTGTCTCTTGTTTATAATATGACCATGATATTGAAAATGGTTGTGACGTTAGAAATATTTTCTTTTGTGCATCAAATGGTCAAGACATTGGGAATGACTATGAATCTTTCCTTGAACTTTTTTCATATATTAGAAGAGTCATAGTCTTGAAAAGTGACCGTACTCAAGTAAATGCCTTCAATAACATTTTGTGTCCAAAAGTGATGGTGCTAGATAATTATCAGCATGGTTATATTTATCTCTGTAACTTTCTATATAGATCAAAAGTCATGACTCTGTGAAATGGTTGCAGCTCTAAATTGAGGATAGGAAGCCTTGGTAATGATAACGTTTTGAAACTAAAAAATAGCCATGAATTTTATTATTAGTGGGGTACTTGATTACTACAACATAAAATTAATATCATAACTATTTAATTATTATGAGATAAGTATGACTATAATTCTATGGTAATATCACATCCAAAAATAACATGTTGCATAGTTGAAGGATTCTGCTAATAAGATTGTAGAGCATGGCATAGAAATACAATGAATATAATGATGTCATAATTAGAGTTTTGGGGAAAAATAGATGTTGAAACTGCTTGATGACTTATAAATTACCAAGTTGCCAAATGCCTCTAAAAACATATCAATTTCATGACTATTCAATCAAAATCCACCAAAACTCCAATATTATGAAAGCATTCTAATTATACCTATTTTTACCTTTACAAATCATTTAATAGTACTATAAATATACAAAAATTATTTGATAGTTTACATTTAGAATAAATTTTAATGCTAAAACTATTACTTATTAAAAAAATATGTTTTCTTTATGACTAGGTTTGAGTTTCATAGTATCTCAAAATAGTAAAGCAACTTCTAGTGGATATATTGATAGTCACGATGAGATTTGAGTATTGTGACTATAATTTTGAGAAATATGGGTGTGTACAATCATTCATGTGATAAATATAAGGTATTTATTACATCACACATGCAAAAAAAAATTAGATTGCCTTCTAAATAGTACTATGTTTAATATCCATAGCTCGACCATTAATAACTCCTCACCATTATTGGTTATCTTTGTTATCCACGCTAGCTTTTTAATGTACTATTTTACTTCCTTCTTTTTTATTTCTTCTATCTATCTTGCTTCAACTACACTTCCTTTTTTAGTCTTTTCTTATTTGGACATGGCAGCTTTGGGGAATGCTATGGCTTTTCATTTCTAGCTTGACCTTTTTCTTCATGTATCCTCAAAGCCACCACATTTTGTGCCATTGCATTTTTGTCATTGAGTTTCTGATGGGTAATTTCATTATATAATACTAAAGTGGTGCTGCTTTGCACAACCATAACTTTGTCTTTGAGCTTCTGATAGATAATTTTATTAAGTTACACCAAATCTATAATGTTGTGCATAGCCATGGTTTTGTCATTGAGCTGATCTTTCAAAATTTATACCTCACTCATGTAATACTTTACCCATTATCCATTTATCGAAAATTCCATTCCTTTTTATTACTTTTGGGTGATTGCTCCATATAGAGTAGCAAATATTATTTCAAAAGGACCATGCCATTGAGATTTCAACTTACCTAAGAATAACTTAGCTGAGAATTAAAAATGAATACCTTTTCCATACTTTTGAACACTATATTTTGTAGATTCTTGTCATACCATAATTTGTTTTATCTTTATAAATTCATGACTTGTTATATAATTCATTTTTCAACTCTTGCAAATCACTCATTTGTAAGACCCTTCATTTTGCGTCATTCAAGTCATTGTTCAACTTTTTAATAGTCCACCATACTTTATGTTCAATTTCAATGGGCAAGTGACAAGTCTTTCCAAAAATATATGATATTTAATTACTAGTAAGATTCCATTCCTAATGATGCCTTAAAGTAGTTTTATAGGCCTGTGACACCTCTTTCAAACATTGAGACTAATCTTTTTTTAGCTTGGAGATGATATGCTTTCTCATTCATTTGGAGATGGTATGCAAGTCTCTTTATACTTAGTTCCATACTTTGCCAAATATGCCCCAAATATTTACTTATAGAATTGGCTTAATCCATCATTTATGATATATTGTGGTACTTCAAATTGGATGAAAATATTTTTACATAAGAACTCCAAAATTATATTCCCATCATTTTTCTGCACTACAATCACTTCTACCCATTTCGATACACAATCCACTATTAATATAATATATATATATTTTGCAAATTATTGGAAAATAACTCATGAAATCAATTCCTGACACAACAAAAATTTCCACTTCAATAATAGAGTCTAATGGTATTTTATGCCATCAAGAGATGCCCACCATGCATTAGCAATTATGACATTGTTGTGTCATGCTTTGATAATCTTGAAATAATGATGACAAAAAAAAAATCTAAATCACAATACCACCTGAGCAATTATGTTTCTCCTAAATCATACTTCATATGGAGGAAGAGTGGCATTTGAGGGTAATGGTTGGTTGCTTACTTTCGGGAACTCTTCTCCTTATAATTTGATCAATATATCATTTAAACAAAAGTGAATCATCCCAAAGATAATGTTTTACATCATGAAGAACCTTTTTTTGGTATTATGTGAAAAATAGGGATAAGCCACAATATGCTAAATAGTTAGAAAAATTAGAATATTATGGAAATCGAGTCTCTACTATCAAAACATTATCATCCAAGATTCAAATTCTTCAATATTTTTATCTATGGGTTCCAATCATAATAAATGATCAACTATCAGGCTATAGCTCTTTTTCTTATCTCTGATTTTGAAATTAAATTTTTAATGAAAAAATATCCACCTAATTATTCCCAATTTAAATTAGAGGTGTCAACTAGGCCAAGTGAATCAAACATAACAAAAGGCATGACATGATTTAGCCATGCCTAACATGGCATGACCTAGTTCATAACCATGCATGGACCAGAGTTCATGGCATGAGAGGCATGACAAGGCATTGCCCAACAAGATAGACCTTAATGTTAGTTTTGGCTTAGTTGACCAAATAGGCTAGCCTTTAATGAACCAAGCTAGTCTAGCCTAACCCAAGTTAGCCTAGAATGAACAATGCTAGCCCAAAATGAACCAAGCTAGGCTGGTCTAACCTAGGCCAGCCTAGAACAAGCTAAGCTAGCTTGACCATGCATGCAACTTGACATGACATGCCGTGAGAAAAAGATGTTAATGGGATGTGCTAGGCTCCCCATTTCTATACTATATCAGAACAACATGATCCATGCTAACAATTGTGCCATGTCGGCTTGGCATGACTCATACAAAAAATTGTGTCATGTTAGGTAAAGGTGTCAAACAACCCAGTTTTAGGATGCCTAACTGGCCTACCATGTCGGGTCAGGCACGCATGATACAGTAACTATGTCGTGCCTGGCCCGACATAGTTGTGTAGAGGTCCAGCCTAGTTTGGCCTGGTTTGGGTCGGGCCAAAACCTTACTTTTTTTTAAAAAAAATTGGGTTTCGGCAGTGCAGCGATGCATCACCACACATCTTCACCCTTTCGGGGCTCAGCGAGCCTCTTTCGTTGGGTTTCGGCTCATCGTGACCATGCTCGGTGCGTGGTCACGCGTGCCGTGTCCATGTGCTATGCACTCATGTCATGCCTGGCACGACATGATGAGCCATTCCCTTGGCCCAGCACAACATGACTGGTGCCGAGGGTGTGCTCTGTAAGGGCCTGAGCACGACACTATAGCATGACGTGCCGGCTCATGAACGAATGAACCATCCCATACCTGGGCCGGGCCTAGCCATTTGACACCTCTAATGTCATGTATGATATGATGGCTAGAATATGACTAAAAAATGGGTCATGCCATCATAACTTGGCCCATTGGTCACCTCCAGTTAAGCTTCTTTTTTTGTTATCATTTTAACCATCGCCGCATGATCCATATAAGTCACTATCTCTGCTCCAAGGATGTATGATGAGAATTTTCCACAAGAAAAAAATCATAGCTAGCTAACATTTATTTCCATTATTATATACTTTACTTGAGCTTCATTCAAATTACTACTGGCATATAAAATTTTCTAAAAGATTTTATTTCACTTTCATACTAATATACCTCACAAGGCATATATAGTTACATCACATATAATAAGAAATAGTTCCTCTCACCATGGTACGATTAAAAATAGATCTTGACCTATTTTTTTAAGTTCTGGAAAAGCATCGATACATGTTTGATCAAAGATGAATACCACATCTTTTCCCAATAATTTATACAATAGTTTAACTATTTTTGAAAAATTGTGGATTAATCACCAGTAAAACCCTATTTACCAAGAAAACTTCTCACCTATTTGACTTAGTTGGGTATGATAGGGGTTTAATAATGGATATTTTTCTCCTTGCATCTTTTCAATATAATTTCTAAGTTATACAAGTATTCTTCAAAATAATTTCAATAAATCAAAAAATTGCCAATGAATATTTCATTGAATCTTAATTAAGATCGACAAAAAATTACATGCATACATTTTTAAAACATGGTCGGTGCATTACAAAGTCCAAATGGTATTCTTCTAAAAATGCAAACATCATTTATGGGTATGAGAATGACACCTTTAATTGATATAACAGATTGATAAGTATCTAATTATAGCCTAAATATTTATCTAAAAAAATAGACAGAATAGGAGGAGATTCTATCTAATATTTGATCCATGAAGGGTGGTGGGTAGAGCGATCTTTCCTTGTTTCCATAATCAATTTTTTATAATCAATGCATAGTCTCCATTTGGTTGTTACTCGCATAGAAAATTTTTCATCATTTGTTGTATTTACTATAATCAACCCTCATTTCTCTGCAACAAGATGTATCAGGCTCATCCATGGGCTATAAGATTAATACTCATGTTGAGCCATTTCATAATCTCTTTTTTCCCAATATTTTTTGTGATTAGATTCAACCTTTGTTGATATTCAATCTTCAACTTTATATATTTCTCCATAAGGATCTTGTACATACATGTTGATGGATTGATCCCTTTTATATCATCTAGTGCCCATGCAATAATATCCCCATAAATTTTTATTAGATTCACTATTACAATCATCATATCATTTTTTAGGTACGTTGAGATGATGATAGTCTTTGTTTTATTCTCCCCAAGAAAACAATAATAAAGATGATTGGGTAATGCTTTCAAAAATAATCTATTTGAATTTTCCCATTCTACTAATAATTGTCCTTCTCAAGTTGCAACATTAGTGAGTGCAAGAGCCTTTAGGTTTGTGATGGCTTTCATTTCCTTAGTTATGACTTTATTATGCAGTTCATCAAAATATCCTTCTTTAGTTCCCTGCATCTTTACTTTTGCTATAATAAAAGTTTCCCATAGAGATTCCTCTCAATTTTCCTCACTCATTATTTTTTTAGTTCTTTTGAGTTGTTGTTTGATGATAATCATCTAAACATTCTTCTCTTTTAACTTTTTAAGAAGTAGGTTTAGGTTTTCCTCAAATAATTGAATTTACATCATCTTTTGATTTATTAATTTCTGAGTCTCCTAAGTGTAAACTCAATTCCATAATTTTGTATCATAAAATATGGCTAAAAAAGAGAAAATATAATAATCTACATTTCAAATAATAAAACAAGACAAGCTATTGAATCATATAAAATTTATTAAATTACCACTAACTAGACTATAACAAAAATTATCCTTTCTCAAGGATAATTATATCAACTCATGTTGACTAATCAAACTAAATAATTCCTAGCAATGATTTAAAAAAATATTATGGCTTTGTTATATTATCTAATTTATTAGTTTCATCAATAATTTCTAACAATGCTATTATCTTAAAAGCTCATTGGTGAGGGTATCTTATCAACAAAAATCCATAATTATATTAGTCATATAAGTAGTAAAAAAGGTTTTTATTTAGATATCTATCTTTCATAGATTTCATTAGTAGCTTGGTCAACTAATAGTGAGACAACCCAATTCTATTAAAAAAATATAATTAGAGATTTTAGCATTGCTCTTGGATCCTAGGATTCATCTACTTAGTTCATATGATGTATATTCAAATTATTCAATTTTTATTGGATTTGGATATGGAATAAAGTTTGAGTTCTTTTACCCTAATAACATACATGTGGTATCACTATTGAGTCATTCTCAATGATGATCCTCTCATAGCTATTCCCTCAGTAATTTACCACTAATACAATAAATCATCTCTACCCTAGAGCTATTCATAATCTCATACCTTTTATGGAACTTATCAACTGCCCATAATAGTTACTTCATATATATATATATATATATATATATATATATTCTCATTCTATAACCTTAAAAGTTAAGTTTAATGAAGACCAAGGAATGACATAGTTTATAAGTATTTGCATTCTTAACTTCGTAAGCACTATACTCGGATAATTAATATATATTTCTTTAAATTTTTACTAGTAACCATATTAGTAAAAAAATCTCAGAGTTGTCATCACTTTATTAGTCACAATTCACTCATGCATGTCACATGGATTACCTATCACTATTTTTCAATATGATGATGTGACTCACACACCAAAGGTGAAACCCTTAGGAGAATGTTCTATAAAATATTTAACACAATTGAGAACCAATTCTTCTAAGATATGTACGATGTAGTTACATGTAAAATTATTTGTACTTTTGAATTCTTGTGTATCATATATACAATGATTAATATATCTTAATTTTGGGTTTTAATATATAGATTAGTCTTATGCATCATGATTGGAAGGGTTGTCACATTTTTCCTACCATATTCATGAGTGTTATTCATGGTTTACTTGTCATTATCTACCATGGAAATATCCATAAATACACAAATAGTCAAATCCCTAATTCGAGTTCCATTTAATCATCATATCCATTAATTTTTTTTGAGAACATAAATCAAACATATTTATTAATCTAAAAATCATTATATATCACATAAAAAAATTACACAATACTTAGATCTTAATTTAGTTTGATATTGAGGAGATATTCAATGAGGTATAAAGATAAATCTAATGAATTTTGAGTTACCAATGATAGCCCTCATGAGAATCTTGGATACAAATTATAATCTTGTGCTATTTTGATTGATTTTAATGAATTCATAGTGGGGGGGGGGGGGGGGGGGGGGGGGGGGGGAGTTGTGACTCATGCCGCCAACTCGAGGGTTTAGTTTATATCTTTTATCTTTGCTTGCTTGTAAATCTTCTCTAGAGTGTAAAAATTACCCTTAGGGTTATTTGCTACACGTCGACTTTGTCGTCCTGGTACATTGATATTTCCCTATTTTTCTATTCCAACTCATAGTTTTCAAAAGATGCTATGACTCTAGCCTTGATATATTGAGCTAGAGGTCACAACTCTAGAAAGTGACCACAATTTTATAATGCATCCTAATCTATATGTAATACAAAGTCATGCCACTAAGAAATGTTTATGACTGAATCTTTTTCTTAGTAATATAAAGTCATGTTGTTAGAAATAACCATAATTTTGGTATTAGTCTTTCTTATGCATAATATGACCATGATGCTAAGAATGGCCACTCTTGGATTAGCCTCTATTGTTCATAATATAGTCATGGAAATGGGAATGATTATAACATTAAGAATGAATTTTCTTATAGATCATAATGGCTATGATACTAAGAATGGCCATGATGGTAGGATCAATCTTTCTTCTGCGTAATATGACCAAAACACTAAGATTGACTACAACACTAGATATGATCTTTCTTGTGCATCAAATGTTTGTGGTTCTAGGAATAACCTCAACTTTTTCCTTGAACTTTTTCATATATCTGATGATCATAGCATTGTGAAAAGTTATGCCATTGACAATCAATCCATATATAAAAGTCTTGGTTTTGCCTTTTCTTCATAACAAGAG
This sequence comes from Sapria himalayana, assembly GCA_029783825.1. NCBI lineage: Eukaryota > Viridiplantae > Streptophyta > Magnoliopsida > Malpighiales > Rafflesiaceae > Sapria > Sapria himalayana. The sequence goes on along the minus strand of JAREIK010002415.1, from coordinate 1,341,802 downwards.
TCGTAACCTTGGGAAGTGATGATACTCAAATAAATTTTCTTTGTAATATTCTGTGTCTAAAAGTCATGACATTGAATAGTTAACTAACCTTGGCCTAAGTAGTTTTAGCTTTAAAATTTTTTTTGTAACTTAAAAGTCAACTTTTTGAAAAATTAGTAACTCTAACTTGAGGTTATAAAGCCTTAGTAAAAATAAAGTTGCAACCCTAAGTAGTGGTCGTGACTATTAGCACTAGTAAGGCAGTTAGTTACTATAATATGAAATTTATGTAGCACATGTTTATTTATCATAATATTAAGTATGGTTGTGACTTCATGATAATATCACAATAAAAAAGAAAGTCTAACATAATTGAAGGATTATATTAATGAGGTGTTAGAGTCATGACATATAATTGTCATGACTACATAAATAGAGTTTTGACCAAGAATAGATGTTGAAACTACTCGATGACCCATAAATCATCAAGTCATCAAATACCGCTAAAAATATATCAATTTCAAGACTATTCAATCAAAATCCACCAAGACTTCAAAGTCATGAAATCAATCTAATTCCCATAAATTTTGTACTCACACATTGTCTAGTAGTTTTATAAATACACATGAATATTCATTAGTTTGCATATCAATAAAAGTTAGCAAAGAACAAAAACCAAACTTCAACTGATCGTTCCTTTGAGTGATGACAACTTGGAGATTTGGAGTGTGATTGATTCATAATAATTTAAGCAAAAATATAGGCTTTCTTAAGGAAGCTTGAAATCCAAGAGGAGAAGAAAAGATGATCATGAGAAATTACAATTTTTCAACAACATAAAATAGTAAATTTAGATCCTATTTATCAAATAGAAGAGGTCATTGGATTTCAAAGAAAAGAGTATGTATTTCAACCCAATAATGATGTCTTGTTCCATTATCATCTGAACATGAAATCACAAAAAATGTTTCTTATGGAGGTTATGGGAGTTGGCTACAAAATTTTAGGCAAGCTCCAAGGAACTTTGAGAATAATTGGGTAAGCTACAATAATCAATGAGGATCAATCTTGAATTTCCAACATTCAAAAAAAGAAGAAAATTCGATAATTCTCAACTTTCAAGGATAGAACTAAAAAGGAGAAATGATCACCAAGAATTTAGAATGGATAGGCTTGAAGTGAGATTGGACCACACAAGTTTGACAAATGAGAAATATATACAATCAAATTGGACAATTGGTATTATCAATGGAAGAAAAAAGAGTTAATACATTGCCAAGTGATACTAAGATAAACTTGAAGAAATGATTATCAATATTACTTCAAAGTAGAAAAAGCTAGAGGGGAAATGGATGAAGCAAAGCAAATCTATAAAAATTTAGAATTGATAGCACTGCAACTTTCCCAAAAATCATGGATCTTATTGAGAATTTCACAAAAGTGTTGGCTCTCAACATATATTTTTCCATAGATGAAGACTATAGTGCCATGTTACCTTCCAAAGCCATGGCTCTAGAGGAAGTACAAGCCTAGCTATTACCCCTAGCTATCAATGAAGGAAGCAAAGAAATAGATGTGTGAATAAAGGTTACCCAAGGCTATGGAGAGAAAGTGATGAATCATAATGAAGCTAAAGATAAGTCTTTGATGAATCTTTATGCAATATTTTATGAAAAAGAAATTTTATTAATAGTTTGAGAAATTTCTCAATATTTTGTAGAAACTAATAGTCAAAATACCATTTATCGATACTCTAGCTCAAATATTGAATTATATGAAATCTATGAAGGATGTCATGGGTAGTAAGAAGAAATTAGAGACATATGACTATGAGATGTAGTTCAATTAATACTTCTGATGAAATTGATGGATCCTAGAAGTTTTACTATATCTTGTATAATAGAAGATTACATATTTGAAAGTTATTATGTGATTTAGGATTAAGAATCAAATTGATGTTCTTATCAATTGCATGAAGGTTGAGTACCAAAAAAATTATTTCAACCCTTATCTCACTCCAAATGGTAGATTAGATAATAAATATCAGTATTATCAAACACATTTTGGTTAATGTCGCTATCTTTATTTTTCTAGTATATTTTATTGTATTTGATATTAAGAAAGATTATTATGTACTAATTATCTTGGGAAAAATATTTTTGGCCACTCGACAAGCCCATGTCAATAAGGAGGAGTTCACTCTCATTGTTAGAAAAATAAAATTAAATCTTTACAAAGGCTTATAGGGTCCAAATAATAATGAGATGGAGATGTTCAATAAAAAGTTGATGTTCAATGGAAAGATTTTGGTGATGACTATTGGCCAAATAAAGACGAGGGAGATAACTTGGAAGAATAATTTTCAAGCTATGAAAATGATGAAGGTGAGAAAGATGACATGGAAGAGCCACTTTGTAGTTGTGAAAGTGATGAAGATGAGGTAGATGACTCTTATGAGGTTATGAATTTCTTTGAAGCAATAATTTTGAAAGAATCTAACATTAATAACTTCAATGAAGCTAAGTAAACAAGTGAGAAAGATATTACCAAGACATAATTTTTGGAGGATCTAAATAACGATAAAGTCATAGCCATTGATAATGTCGTGACTTTGGTGTTACAAAATACAATTTTCTATCTGTAGCTCAATGAACAAGGCATGGTTATGCATAAAGCCATGACTTTGGTGTTACAAAATAAAATTTTTTATCCGTAGCTCAATGAACAAGGCATGGTTATGCACAGTGCCATGACTTTGGTGTTACAAAATAAAATCATCCATCAAAATCTCAATGACAAAGCTGCAACCAAGCATAATACTATGATTTTGGTTTTACATATAGAAATGAGCCAAGAGAACCTTAAAGATAAAGCCATAGTCATGCTCAACACTATAACTTTGGGGATACAAAAAGAAAATGGTCAAGCTATAACCAAATAAGAAGTCACAATATTTCTCTAAGTCATGGCATCCAGGGAAGGAAAGACTAAAAAGGGAAGTTCTACTAATAAAAAATTAAAGAAAGAAACAAAAAATAAAGAAATAAAAATATAATCTAAAATTCTAGAGAAGATGGTAGAGATTACTAATAGAGGTGAAAAAGTATCTTTGATGTAGCTAAGGAATTTAAATATAATACTGCTTGGAAGGTAACCCAATAATTTTTTTCACATGTGTGATTTAATAAATATTATATAATTGTCAAATGAATTATTATATACACCTAATTTATCCATAGGTATAGTTATGCAAATCAAATCCTTGCACAACTATCAATATGTTCATGAAAAAAATGTTTCACTATATTGAGATACCATGACACTCAAACATGGTCGTATAAACAAATATTTTGTTTGAGATGGTATAAAATATTTTTTTTATTGAGAGAAAAGTTATTGCTCAGGGATGAGAAATAGTTTTAGTGTGAAAATTTATTTAGTATATAAAATATTGAGTATTCTTGTATATTTGTGATGATATTAGACAATATGTGAGCATGGAAATGGGTCATAATTAGATCACTTTTATGACTTTGGAGTTTTGGTGAATTTTGTCGAATAGTCCTGAATTTAGTATGTTCTTAGTGGTAATTGGTGACGTGATTTGTAGTTCATCATGAAGTTGTATCATCCATTTTGGCCAAAACTTTACTTACTTAGTCATGTTAATCTTTGTATACTATGACTTAATTATCTCGTTAACACAATCCTATAATTGTGCAACATTTTTTTGATTATGATATTATCTTAGAGTCATAACCATATTTATCTAATAATAATTAAATAGCTATGATATTACTTTCACATCATATTAACTAAGAATCTAATTAGTGCTAAAGGTTAGGGTCGCTTCTTAATATTATAGTTTTATCTTTACCAAGATTTGTATTCTCAAGTCAGAGCCATTACTTTATCTTTACCATGATCCCCTTAGGGTTGTTACTAACAACCCAAAAAAAATTTCACACTCTATTAGGGATCCATGAACAAACAAAAGATACAAGACAAAACTAAACACTAGAGTTGGGGGGCATGACTCTCAAACCCCCCTCTCTAGGATTGATTCAGGAAATCAACCAAAATAACATGGGATTAGAGTTTATAATCCAAATTTTTCATTATTGTGAAGGCCATCATTTGGAACCTGATATTCATGAGACTTCTTCTCTTGTACCTCATTTGAATTTCCCCCCAATGTTAGGCTAAATTAAAAAATAGGGTTTGTATAATTTTAATTTATATGATGTATGAAATACTTTATGAGTAATTAATGTGTTTGATTTATATTGTGGAATATGAATTGATGGGAATAATGATTAAATATAACTTAAATTAGGAGTTTGACTATTAGTGGGTTTGTGAATGTTTCCATGGTAGGTAGTAATAGGCAAACTATGAGGCTTAAGACAAACTTATCCAGTAAGTTTCAAAATTGATGTATATTAATCATTAATAGTATGAATCTTACAAAGTCGTAAGTACAAATGGTTTTACATGCTAGTTTATTTTACATATATTAGAAAAACTAATCCTCAATTGATGTAGATATTTTATAGAATATTCTCCTAAAATTTTCACCTTTAGTATGTGAGTCGTATCATCAGTGTGGAGAATAATGATACACAATCCAAGGGAAAATGCATGAGTCAGTGTGACTCACAAGGAGGTGATAGCCCATTGAGTTTCTTTCACTCATATGATTCTCAAGGTGAGCTATGAAGGAAGTATATGTTAATTGTGTGGGTATGATTCTTACAATGCCAAAAATATAAATACTTATAAACATTATTCGATCTTGGTCTTTATGATGCATGATGGTAGAGAATAAGAATATATATACAAAGGAAATATCAAGGGTAATTGAAGAGTTTCCTAAAAGATATAGACTTTTGAATGACCTTCAAGCATAAATGATTTATTATCTCGCTGGTAAAGTATCGAGAGGAAAACTATGAAAAGACTATTATTAGGATATACTCAATGTTGATAGTCACCTTATATGTCATTAAGATAAAGAGCATCCTAACAACAATCCAACCATCATTCTTTAAGCAAACCTAAAATAAATCATATTAGTTGAACATGTATCATATGAATCGAGTGGATAAACCCTAGGATCTAAGAGTCATACCAAAATCCAAAAATATCATTTCTACTAAAATTGTATTATCCCATTATTGATGGACTAAACTAATGATATAATTTTTGTGGGATTAATATCTTGCTGAAAGTCCTATTTACAATTTGTATAAGCCATATACTTGTGAATATTTGTTGATGAGATACCATCACCAACAAGCTTTTGAGATACTATCTATAATAAAATTGGGCAGCATAATAATGCCTCAATAATAATGTATAAGTTGCTATCTATTCTCAAGTAATCTTTTTGGTTATTTTCTAGAATTTGTAGTTTTTTGTTGAGGTTAAATTTTGCATGCTTTTTACCCACACGAAGTGTAAATTCTTTTTTCTTGAAATCTATTAATGCCTATTAAGTAACTAAAAATAGTAGTCCCAAAATAAAAAAAAATAAAAATAATAAATAAAATAAAAAAATAAAAAAAATAAAAAAATAAAAAAATAAAAAAAATAAAAAAAATAAAAAAAAATAAAAAAATAAAAAAAAATAAAAAAAATAAAAAAAATAAAAAAAAATAAAAAAAAAATAAAAAAAAATAAAAAATAAAAAAATAAAAAAATAAAAAAATAAAAAAATAAAAAAATAAAAAAATAAAAAAAAAATACAAAAATACAAAAATACAAAAAAATAAAAAAATAAGAAAATAAAAAAATAAGAAAAATAAAAAAAAAATAAAAAAAAACTAAAAATACATGTCCCAAGTTTAATGAAGCATATTGATCTTCCTCCATATCTAGCACAACAAAATCAGAAAAAAAATATAAAATTTTTAATAATGACCAACACATATTCATTGTCGACTCTTATAAACTTCAATCGACCATATAAAGAAAAGTAGAGGTTGGAATAATTTCACCAAAGTTTAACCTCTATATAATACATAATGATATTAAATTAACACTTCATCTCAAGTCACATTGTATCTTCCTAAAAGTGTGTCTGCCAATAATGTACAAAATTATAAAATTAACTAGATCTATCAGCTTTCTCAGAAGTTTATGTTGAATGATTACTTTATATTTCTAGGACATATTTCCCAATTCATATGTCTATAACTTTCTCTTTTTACTCATGATATCTTTCATGAACATCATGTAATGAGGCATTAGAGATAAATCTTAGGTTAAATGAATGTTTCAAAAGATATTGAAAACCCTCTCAAATTACTTGTTCAACTTTCCCTTTCTAAAATACTATGGAAGAAATGGAAGGTCAAGTAGAAACTAATATTTACAATTTCATAGTTTATTAGGCACATCCTATTGTTCATTTCTTCTTATAATCTACATCGACTCTATTTCAGCTTCTTCATATGTCATGACTAGAGGATTGAGTTGAGTAGTTGGTTATGCGAATGCCACAACTTTGGGAAATAACATAACATCAGATAACGTGACTTTTGAAAATGTCACAACTTCAGATATCATGGTGGTGGGTATCATGACTTTGGAAAAAGTCAACTTTATTATTCATAGCTTCCTCCTTCATTTTTACATCCTTCTCAGCTTTCTCTTCTACTTATTGCCCATCTAAATGTTTTTTACTTCTAAGTATTATGGATATGTACTTCTTTAGATTTGTCTTAGTATCATTTAGAAATCTATTTATTCTCTTCTCTTTAATCAAAAGTTCTAGATTCCCATGTTGATTCTCTATAATCTTAATCATCATATTTATGTGTTCTAGCCTCATTTCAATCTGTTCCATCTAGTTCTTCTATAAATTATTCATTTCATTTGTCTATGTGAGTAGGGCGAGTATGTTGTCTTCAATGATGACATTTATACACCCTTTGGGTGATTGTAATTGGAGCTTCAGTCTCCTTGTATTTGGTATCTTAGAATTATTTCTAATATTTTCTAGAATTATGCTATGTTCTACTTTACATTTCCATGACTTTTTTATGACAAGTTTTCATGATTTATCATGTTTTGATGGTAGTGTATGAGGTATTATTGCTAGGTCAAAATATATACATTTTTTTCTGCCAAAAATCATCTTCATCCACTTGATACATAGGATCAAAATTAGTGGTTTCACGTTGTTGCAAAATAACAATTTCCCTAATATTTGTTAACTTGTCATTTTTGGCTCTAAATTTGTGAAAAACACATTTATTTTGGCCTTTATTATTGTTAGTCTATCCAAATCTAATACTCTGACTTATTTTCTTCCAAATGCTTGGTCATTCATAGTTTAATAATTATTTTTTTCTAGCTCTTCAAAGAAGAAATATGCCCCCTTGGGTTTGTTCATGACAGAATTATCCAAGGTCACATCAATCTTCCACCTCATCATGTAATTTAGCTGATTATAAAAAGATTGATTGATCCACGACTCAAATCAATATGATAGGCACCTCATCATAAATATATTGAATCAATCCCAAGCATCATATAAAATTTTATGCTCATTTTGTAGAAATTGATTTCTCTCTCCTTAGTTGAGAGATGATTTGAGATAAAAATAACTTGGTGAGAAAAGTTTATACAAGTTTATCGCAACTAATAATCGATCCTCTAGATAAGCACTAGAAGTATCTCCAGGCCTTATCTCTCAAAGAAAAAAAAGAAAAATCTTAACCTTATAGGATCTAGGCTAACTTTATTCATATCATCATTTCACACATTTACAAGACTATTGCAATATTACTATTTAGATCTTCTAAAATTCATCCACAATACTAATATTATTGTACCTTAACTATAAAATTAGGCTTCAACTCAAATTATCTTTCTTGCATTAGTTTCATATAAATCTTAGAGTAATTATCAATCATAGTTGGCCATCAATAATCAGCCAAGATATGATAAGAATAGGACTTTTGGATAGTTTGTCTATCATAGCCTTGATAGTTTGTATTTCTATCATTTCTTTCCATATTCACCTTCTTAGCACTCTATCTCTAGATTTTCAACATTATTCTCTCAATTTCTAGGTCTAGAGGTATTAACTCAGTCTTAAAACTTCAGCTCATATGATATTTAGTAGCTATAAAACAAACAAAAACACAAAGAAACAAACAAAATAAATACAACATAAACACTAAGTAATAATTATTATCCAAATAGTTAAAATATAACTATTCTTTTGTAAGGATAGGTATATCAATTCAAATTTACAAACAAAAAAAAATCAAACTAGGCAATAAATTCAAGTTGACTAATATAAGGATCATTATTATCCATATGATATTTAGTGCCAAAAACTTGTGCTTTTGTTACAATACCAAAATTTACCATGTGGGATATGTCTTAAAAGCTTATTGAGAAATTATATTTTATCCAATAGCATTTCATAAGTAAACATATCATATAAGTAGTAAAATTGGATGTAAGTTTAGATTTTGATCCAACAAGGATTATGTAGGGAATTTGACTAACCAATAGTGAACTAACTAATATCTGAGTTGAGTAGATAAACTTAGATTTTAGAAAGATGCTTAGACTTTAGGGTTGACTCACTTCCTTAGATAATTTTTAGACTATCACTACCAAGGATGATCTCCTCGTAGTTATGACCTAGGTATATTACCACCAAAACTATATGCCATTTTATTCATTGGTCATTTATATGTCTACTTTTTTTAGGTAATTTGTCAACTACCCTTGATAACTATTTCGTGTTTGCATCTTATATTTCAACATCTAATATCTTAACAATACCAAATGATGCAGTAATAAATACTTTTTCACTTTCATCTTTATATGAAAAAATGACTCATCAGAGGAATTATACAAGAAAATTACCTTACTATATCAATTAATATCCTTATTTTCACGAATCTCACATATGAAAATTATGCAAGAAAAAATGACTCATCAAAGGAATTGCTCTAGATCCCAACTAGTTTATACAAGGTTTTCCAAAACCCTTTTTTATTTTTAAGTCCTCAACTTGCAACAAGCTTACCAAACTTAATCAGGTTTGTTTGCCCAAACTCTTGAAGAATCATATCAATTATGAGTCCATGCTTATGAATGCTATAATTATAAGTCCATGATAATCTTTCCTACCAAATCCATTACATGCCCCCATGCAATTCATTAGCAAGATTTGTTTGATTGAAACTATCAACTATTATTTACTTTGTATGAGCCATTTATACCCAATAGTTTATGATGAGTCAATTGGCTAAAGGGATGACCACTCTAGGATGTGACCTCACTTGTCATGCTACTTTGATAATATTCCATACGTTTTCTTCATAAACATTCACTCTTAGTAGGCATGCTCTCATGCACTACTAAAATAGCAATTGGAACAACCAATCTAGAAGAACTAATAATCACTCATATGCCTTCTAGTTGTAATATTAAACAAGACAATGATAATATTCAAAGTGTTACCATCCAAATTTTGATTAGCAACTTGTATTATTAATGGGAGAGATTATAATTTAGTCACCATGATTGTAAGAAAAGCTTCACATTCGCATTAGCAATTCAAACTATCTCTGATTCTACTTATCATGCATCAAGAATTTATATCCCATGCAACTATAGTTATTAAAAGCATGCTTAAGGCATGCCTAGGTGTAGGTGCACATATTGCATAGCCCTAGTGCCTTGCTTGAGCTAGGAAAAAACTCATTCAGAGAGGTGACATCTAGGAATGAAAGGCATGTGTTTCATCGAGGCTAAAAGCTCATCATAGGAATGCCTCGTATAATCCATGTAAGTTCATATCTTTTTTCCTCCTCCTCCACTAGAAACTAGCACAAAGTCATTTTGGTTCTATATATTTTTTTAAAACAAATCAAAATGACTCAATTTTGGCTAGCGAGAGTCCAAAACGATGTCATTTTTCACCCTTAGTAGCAAAAACACCATTGTTTTTGAGTATGTTTGTAAGTTTTAAAATAAGGTGTTGGGGTCTAGAACGACATCGTTGTAGACCTAAAAAGGCCAAACCCCCATCATTTTGGCCCCATAATGGAGTTTTATTAGATTTCATATCTCCAAACTATGATTCTATCATTTTCAAGCCAAAAACTCCCTACCTCATCTCAACTCCTTTTAGAAAAGAAGAAGAAGAAAGAAATCCAAAAATGATCCAATAGACAACCAATAAAGTGTCTACGATTAGTTAAAAAATGATGTGCAAGCATTCCTCAAAGATATTTCTCAATCATATAAATAACAACTTACTGGTATTTGTTTTTTTTTCTATATTTTTCATTATTTTTTGAAATTTTTATTTAATATAATTTATCTCACCATTAAGTCATTTTTAATATTTTTAATGATTTCTAATAAATAATCACTTTATTTTTTTGAAATTATTATTGTGTTGTAGTTGACTTGTTTCAAAGTTAGAAGAACAAAAAATGGATTCCAATGCAAATGAGATTGAAGTTGGCTCTACTTGTGGAAATAAAATAAAAGATCTAGGATGAAAATATACTCAATTACCTAATAAAAGAGTTTTAAATACAATTATTTGTATTTTTTCTTGTGACAAGGTAACCAAGAGAGGTATCTATAGATACAAACATCTTGTTGGTGGACATGATAATGCAAAAAATTATATATATATGAAATGTCTAATTCATGTTATAGTAGAGATAGAAGAGTATATGAATAGTAAAAAGAGTCAAACATAACAATTGAATATGAGAAGTAAAAGATGTCTATGTGGATTTTGATGATGAAGTTGATAGTAGAAGGTTTGCCACTAATATTCCATGTGGACAAAGCAATCAGGGCAGAAGTTGTAATAAATGGTGGGCTCCACTCAACCTCAGTCTCAGAGTAGCCCCACCTAAGTGTTGACTAGTTTCTCGGCTTCACTGGGCATACTCATATTGTTCGCTTTGCTCGTTAGAGTACATGATTTTATACATGGTTCAGGATTCAATTTCAACCTCACAAGTCACATCCTTAGGATTTGAACTCAAGTCCTATAATTCGTACAATAGAATACTGATTAACTTATAGATCAAATGGTATTGCTTGAGCCCATAAATATTTTATGATAAGACATAGTTGGAGCATACTGCAATCATTATGAGATAATTATATAATTGTTTTGAAAAGATGATAAAAGATATTGATGCATGAGATAAAGTTGTGGATGAGTTGAGTTTATATATAAATGATGATGAACTATTTGGAATGGATTTGTCCATTAGAAAAAAGAAGATATAAGCACCAAGTTAGTTAATTACGTTTTTTTTATCTATTTTAGTATATTGTAGTTTAGATACTAGAAAATAGGAGAATTACTTTAAATATCATGATTAAATCATTTTTTATATATCTTGTATCTGAATGGTTGACTTTATTTGGAGCTTTTGCTCCAAATTTGAAAAAAATTTACCACAAAGATCCTTAGCCTAACATGTAGTGCATCATGTTGTAAAAGAAACTGAAGTATTTTTAAAAATGTAAGTAATATTTATGTGCTTTAATACTTTAAACAATAATTAAAGTTTAAAAATATTAAATATAAGTAATGAAGTATTTATGTATCATCATGCTTATAAATTTTGTAGATCCATACTAAGAGGATGGATAAATTAGAGAATTAATATTTAGATGATTTGATATACATCAAGTATAATCTAGCTTTGAGGAAAAGATATGATGAATATGATAACATTGACCCAATATTTTTGAAAGACATTGATGTGAGCAATGAGTGGTTGATATAAGAATGGATAATGATGATTCTTATACACATGTAAATCCACAAGATGATTTAGTGTCGAATGATGATGACTTTACATGGAATGATTTTAATAATACAATTGAAATTGAGGAGCCTATGATTTATACTAGAAGAACAAAAGGTAGACCAAGCTTAACCACATTGCCAACATCAAGGGAGGATGACACATCTTCAAGCTCTAGACTCATGCTTTCTCTTTCATTAATAGATGAAGATGAATAAATAGATAATTGGGGGAATAAGGAGGATGAGGAAAGAAACAATGATGATGATCATGATAATGATGATGATATAAAGGATGAATGAGGATTGATTGTTGTGGACAAAATAATTTGTTATCTTTATGTATTTTGTTTCAAATCTCTGGATGTTAAATGAATTTGGACAATGTATGTTTATTTGGATGTAAGATCCTCCCTAAACCCAATTCAATTTTTCTATCCCTTTTTCATCTCCTTCCTAAACCCAACTTATATTATTACTTGACCTATATATGAGCCTCGGAGACACATAGTCAGAGCAGGTAAGATTCTCATCTCAATAGCATGATAGATCTAACTAACATACTCCCTGAATATATATGATATTTCTAAGGATCAAATATATGATCCCAAAATAAGAATATCTATCCAAATAGCCTACCGAACTATCATGCTATTGGTGCCCATCACTCGATGAGTTCTCATTTATTTTCATATCCATAAATCATGAAAATATGAGAATTATCAAAACTTATATAAAAGGATGAGCGACATTATTCTATTTCTATATATATTTTAAAAACTTTGAATTTTGGATTTAGATTTTTTATGAATCTAATGATATTTTATTTTTATGTTTTGAAATATTATTTATTTATTTTTATTGATTAGATTGATATTTTAGATGTTATTTTATTATTATTATATTTTTTTATTTTTTTTTAAATATTTTAGATATTAATTGATGATAAATGATTGTAATATTTTTATAATATTTTAAAAATATATATGTAAAATTTGGTGTTCCTTACATAAAAAAAATTTCACCTTAAGCATCGCCATTAGATTAGGGTTTTAATCTTTGGGCAATGCTAAAAATTGACTTTATAGTAAATTGATTTTTTCCTACCATAAGCTCCAAATTATAACTAGTTTGTGCATGGTTGCTCAAAACCCTTTTTTATTATTACATTCTTATTATGTCAAGCTCCTCAAACTCAACCGAGTTAGTCTATCGAACTCTTGAAGAATCGTATTAATTCATTTCATACATCCCTCAAGAGCTCCACACAACTTTTTTACTTTAATTAATCAATATATTAATCATTAAAAATACCTTTGTACCAAGTCATAGATATTATAATTATAAGTTTGCAAAATGAGCTATGGGCTACTAATGTGCATATGATTGCTATGTTGAGGGCTTAGTATAGGCCAAGTACCTTGAGTCCTTGGCCCATGGAGTCTATGGCATTGAGTGGTGGACTAGTTAGCTTGCTTAGGGCCTAACCAGGGCTCCTCACTAGCTTGGTTCAATCCCAAGCTAGTTGTGGCTGCACTTTGCCACACCCAAGATTACTTGGGTTAGGCATGTGTCAAACCATGTATGAACCATACCCACAAACTAGTTCATACCATTTTTTTTTAATTTATCTGACATGGTTTGAAACTAGGCCTACATGTCATGCCAAGCTGCACTTAATTTTAGTCATGCCGACATAACTCATTTTCCACCTATAACTATATATTGATTGAGTTTTATTGGTTATTGTTTGGCTTTTGGGTTTATTATTAAATATTTCTACACAATTTTATGTTTTAAATTATTATTAATATTAATGTTATTTTTTCACTTGATTTTAGTTTCATGATAAAACAATATATTCTTGAGTACAATTCGATGACATAAAAGAAGAATTGACTACTTTTGTATTACAAATAATCATGAATCATGTTGATGTATCATGATCTTGCATAGTAAGTGATTTAACTATAATATGCATTTTTATATATGAATTACATAAAATTACTTATTCTTCACCCACTATTTCTATATAAAAAATGGGAACAAATAAAAACATGACTCATAAATTTGTTAATTATGATAACACACATATGAAATATAAGAAATCTATGCATACAATCTTGAGAGATGATATGTAAAATAAAATGAAAGGTGAATAAGATAATATTATTTTGGATTCCTAAATATGACTCTTATGTTATACCTTATAGGAAAAAAAATCACTTTAATTTGTACTAAAAATTCTGAGTTTTTGTATTCAATTTTAAACACATTTTCATCTGCTTATTCCATTTAGTTCTAATATATTATATATTAATTTATAAGTATTGTAAAAATATAAGTTATTAACAAGATGTACATAGATTAATCTTATATATTAATTTATAAATGCTTTAAAAACATTATAGGTTAATTGGTCAAAACTAATTCTAGGATTATTTACAAATTACAATGATATGAAACTATAAACAAAAGTGATACATTTATTGTAATATCATGTGTGTGTGTGTGTGCGTGTGTGTGTGTGTGCGTGTGTCACACACTTTTTAATGGCAAGGTAACCATCTTCAATGATATATGCTATTGCTTCCAAATGCACAACCTTTTATCTACTTTGGTGTTGCTTTCAAATATGCCAGCAATTAGTACTTTATAGTGTTATTAGATAAGGTGACACAATCTTGTTGTGACTCCATACGCTTATGATGTCTTATTTTTTAAATCACCATAAGTCTTTTTCTTTAACGAGTCTATTTTACCTCTTTCAAGCTCAATTTTTTATAAGATTTGGAAAAATGTTTTCTTTAGTTTAATTATGTTTCATTTTCAAGAATTTTACATTGATTTTGATATTTTTCTTATAGTTTTATATGTTTTTTGGAATAGTTTCTTTTTTGGTAATGCATAGTTCTTATCATTTCAGGGGTATAATAAACTTCAATAAAGTATAAACATAAGAAAAAGCACCTTTAATGCTTGGGATGCTCTCCTTAAAATAGTTCTAAACTGAGAGGGCCATTAGTTTTTCTATTTGTGAATCACATCGTTTTGGCATCATTCTTATTTTACCATAATTAGCATACATTAAGTTGAACACCAATTATCTGGTAGTGGTCCTTAGTAGCTAGCTGACTATTAGATTTTAAGCCTCTTATTTACTTTGTATGCCTTATTGTGTGAGACAATATGCTTCTCATATGATATAATTTGATTTTTTTTTTGTTAATTTTTTATGTGTTTAATGACTTATTTATCTTAGAAAATCTATATAAATTTTTCTAGTGTCATTTTCTATTATATTCATGACATTGCAGAAACCAAATGATTCATTACTAATTTATTCATTTTCATTCTCATTTTTTTTGTAGTAATCTACATTCATATGATATTAGTTCTTTGGATGATTGGATCTTCTTTGCCACAACTTTCTCAAATTTAGTTAGTTTGAGTATGCATCAAATTCAAATTAGTTCTAAACCCATGTGGTAGGAAAGAATATCATGGAAGAGATCATTAAAATTTAGTCTTTATGTGAGATTTAATTAGTGACACTATAGGCAAAAAAGAAAATGATTATATTAAAAATGTGACACTAAAGTATGATGTCACAATAATATAGTGTCAACTTATCCAGTGACACCATATAGCATACTAATTGGTGACATATTTGGACGTAATAGAAATGCAAATAAATAACAATGTATTTGAAAGCAATACAATATATTTTTTGGTGATGCGTATTTTTGCATTATGTAGTGTGACACACACACACGCACACACACACAGTGTCACATTAAATGCATCACCTTAAAATAAGGATGTCATATTGTTATAAATGATTCTAGAATTACATTTGGATTTGATTTTGCAAGCTTCAAATATCCATTCATATAATGAAGTTGATGTATTCGAGTTGTAATCTTTATTATAATAATACAATTTAAGTATTTGGGTTCATAACAAATACAGATACCCGTGTTTACCAAAATGTTGGTGGGAACACAATTATTTGTTTAGTTCTATGTGTTAATAATGTCTCAATCATATAAAATAATATCCATATCTTGTAGAATTTTAAATTATGGATAAAAAATTATTTCTTAGTGAAGAACCTAAGCAACAATATATATATATATATATATATATATATATATATATATATATATTATTTATTTAATTATATTTATATTTATATTTATTTATATATTTATTTATTATAAAGATATATAGAGATATATCTAATAGGCAATTTGTCTAATTCAAAGAATATACATAGACAAAGTACCAAAAAATTTATGTTTGGAAAAATTTAGAATAGCATTTTTCTCAATATCTATGGGTAGAATTCTAAGTATGAATCAATGTCCAACAATACTAGATGAGGTATAATACATGATTAACAATTCATATGTTTATGCTATTTTCCCTCTTTTTAAAGAGAAATAGCGATGGGCTCCTTAATAAATGAGATTAAAAAATACATAGTAGTGGTCAAATAAATTAATAAGAGGTATTAGAGTCATTTATTTTATTTGTCTACTTTTAGGTTGAGAAATAGGCTAAAACATATAAGGGTGACTTAATTCATATCTCATGATGAATCATGATAAAAAAAATTATAATAATGATTAATGATAAAATTGTGTTAGACATTCATATAATTGAGATTATCATAATGTCTTGTTAGAGGATATCATTAGGCACAAAACATACATATATATTTGGCTTATTATTGGTAAGATTTGTATGGCTAATAGGATATTTAGATGCCAATAATGAAGATTTCACCATAACTTGGGGTTTTGTGGTGTTTTAAATTAAAAAGAAGATATAATCATCATAATGAAGTAAAGAGGAAATCAGTTGAAGTTGCGACTCAGAATGTATGGTCGCTACAACATTCCTAGCACAAAAAAAAAGAATATTTGGTTGTAACAGTATTAGTCATGATATTATTTGTATGAATCATGACACTCACATGTTGTGACTTAATTTCTTTGAATCACGATAGCATCTTTTGAAAACTCAAACCAGAATGGGCCATGACATCTTATTTTAGAGTCATGACATTCACATGTCGTGACACCATCTTTTCTAGTCATGACACCATGTGGAACTATCAAGCACCTACAAAGTCATGACAAAAACTGCCATGTTGTGACTCTTTTCTAATCAAGATTTAGAAGCATGAAGACACAACATGACCCCATATAAACACTTAGACCCCCATCAGATCTAATTTTAATTTTGGATTCTGAAGGGAGGAGATATAAAAAGGCTAATGCGAGCAAATTCAAAAGAGTTGGAGGAGAGATGAAGGCACAAATAGATAGATTAGAAAATAGATGCAAACGGAAAAAGTAATGGGATATAATAAAGCAGAAAACTAAGGAGAATGCAAGTAAAGTTTATTGAGAATACTTAGAAAAAGTAATTCGGTCATAGATAGCATCACCTAATATTGTACAAGGGTAGAATATTTGGAAAGTTCTACCAATAGAATTATATTGCAACACAAAGGATCCCAACAACATTTTTTGCTAACATTTACTTGTATTTGTGAACCAATATTGCATCCAATTGTTTGTTTCAACTTCTTCTCAATGATATGCTAGATCTTTATCTAGTGTTGGTTTATAACTTATATATGGTGAATGTTGAAATGTATTGAAATGAGTTTTATGGTAATCTATTGTGGATTTTGTTGATGTCCTTGGAAATTATTTGGACATTTTGGCTTTTGAAAAGATGCATGCAAGTTACCTAAGGTAATTTGTTAAATGAATTGTGCCATGAATATCATTTAATTTTTTCTCCAGCAACCAGTACTTTTAGTTACCACACCAATGTGTGTTTCATAGGATGGTAATAGATAATATGAACACACATGTTTCTCTTAGATGTGTGATAGACTATAAGAGTAGATGTGTGAGAAACTCTCTACATGGACTATAGCTTGAACACATGAGAAATTCATCATATGAACTATACAAGGTGTTCAGTGAAATATTCCTAGTGTTATCCATTTATTTGGCTACCCAAGACATTGTGTAATTCTTACAAGGATTATGATTGGTGAATAGAATACATGCTTGAGGCGTTCACTTTGATAGGTAACTACATGTCCTTCTAGCAAGGATAATATGCTTAGTATCATCCTCCTTCCTTATATGAATTATTTTTGATGATTAGGTGATACATATTATAAATGTGTCTGACAAGATCACACATTTTATTATTCATTTGATCAATAATAAGCATACTACATGTTGATGCACTTTAAGCACAAGCAATCACAATGCACAATAAAGTAAACCAACCTTAGAACCATTTGAATTACTTATCTATTGTAAGCCAAAATATGAGAGCATTTTTTCACAATCTCAAAAGCTAATATTAATTTCTATGGGATCATTATCTAGACTTGAAATGTATTCTTTATTACTTGTTAGATTCATATATTTTTGGTTAATATTAGTTCAAATAGAAAATGCCTAATAGCTACTTATGATTGTAGGGTCAAAATGGGTTCTAGATACACTACCAATGTTACATTAAACTAAATTGTTGAACACTTAGAATGATTTGTAAACTATGTATTGACTTTATAATATCCAAATTTATTGAATCTAATAATACTACTCAAGGTATCTCTAGTATTATAACATAATTTTAATGGTAAATAAAATATAGTGTTCTTATCATATTCTTTAAAATCTTATTTGAAAAACTCATCAGGCATGTGTTTAATAAAAACAAATAAGCCATGTTTTAATAATAAAAAAAATCATGTAAGCACGTTAACATATTAACATGTGTTTTTAACAAAATATGTAAGACATGTTTTTATTAAAACATGCAATTGAGTATCTATTTAATTAGAACTCACAAACACATGAGTTATGTTTTGAAGAAAACATATAAACATGTAAGACATTTTTTAATATAACTACCATCTGTGTGTGTGTGTGTGTGTGTGTGTGTGTGCATACACACGTAAGTATGTTAATATAAAGGTTTAAAAAATAAGCTAAGCATTTTCATAAATTATATTGGAAAATATATCAGAGTATTTTCACAATTTATTGTGTGAAAAACAATATAGGATTTTGTTAGAGAAAATCATGATACATTCACACATCCATTTGGTTTCTAGTATATTTATTCATTTAAAATTTTTGTAGTTTGTATTGGTAGATATCTTGTATCTAAGAACCTAAATGAAAGAATTTTTTTAAAAAAAATTGAGATTATTTATAGATACTTGGATGGGTTTTCGAAAAATTTGTACTATGGTAATAATCTATTTTACATCCACATCAACCCTACCACAAGTGAATGCATGTGCACCCATGATATACTCTTTTTCCTTGATATCATTTTTAATTATTTCCAAATCTTGAAGTACCTTCCTAATTCATATAAGAACGCTTTCATCATGCCATCCAACATATACTACCATAATTTAATGTCATTTGGAATAAAGAATGTTGGCACCAACTTCTAAAGGTTTGTGACTAATTTTTTTTGCTACTTGCAAAAAAATATAAGTGTATATCAATGATATGCTTATAAAGAGGAAAAAACAAACAAAATACTTCCATGATATTAATAAAGCATTATCACTTTAGGAATGAATGAATTGAAACTAAATCATATAAATTGTATTTTTTGGGAAAATTCAATGAAATTTCTTTGGTATTTAACCACCTAGCAATACATAAAGGCCAAATCTTGTAAGCTTGGCATCATCATTGTTTTCCTATCTCATTGTCAAATAAATTTCAATGGCATAATGGCTAATTGATGACTCATGATAGATTCATTTCATGGTCAGCATAATGCCTCTTGCACATTTTTAATAAAACTATGATAATCAAAAAGTTTTATGTGGTGAATGCACTAAAGTACTCTCTATAAATGACAAAACTCCCAATATCTACCACCATTCTGAAGGGAAAGTACTTCCCATCTATATTATAAGATCAAAGAATTTTGTCAATGCAACACTATTCTGCAAAGACTTAGAATAAATAAAATTGACCATTGACTATGCATGTAAAGCTATAATCGACATGAAAATCTAGTATTGTTGCATAGAACAAGCCACGTGTTCCATTCAAGTTGCCTTCAAAGAGGATTTCTTTTTGCTTGGGGATAAGCAAATTTCTAAGTATGTGGGAGTTCGTTAGGCCAAAAATATACTTGTATTTTTTTCCTATTATTTGTAAGATTTATATGGATGATAGAATGGTCAAATACAAATAATGGAGATTTCATCACAACTTAAGGTTTTGTGGTGTTTTGAATGAAAATGGAGATTTAAGTAGTAAAATAAATTAAAAAGGGTATCAGTTGAAGTCACAACTCAAAATGTCTGGTTGAAACAACATTATTATAATAGAAGAAGAATTCTTGGTTGCAACACAATAAGTCTCAACATAATTTTGACATTCACATGTCGTGAATTAATTTCAAGCCTTGCCAATATCATTTGAAGACTCAAACTAGAATGTGTCAGGGTATCTTATTTTAAAGTCACGGAACTCACATGTTGCAACACCATTTTTTCTAGTCATGATACCACATGGAACCATCAAAGACCAACAAAGTCATGAAAGAAAATGTCACATTGTTACTATGTATATCTCTTCTTTTAGGTTGAGAAATATCTCTAGGCCCCTTTAATAAATAAAATTGAAAAATATATGGCAGTGCTCGTATAAATTAATTATTATTATTAAAGTCAATTTTTATCTATCTACTATTTGGTTGAAAAATATGATTAAATATATAAGGTTGACATAATTCATATTTAATAATCAATCATGACAAAAAGATTATAACAATGAGTAAGGATAAAATTGTGTTAGACATATATATAACTAGGATAATCACAATGTTTTGTAAAAGGTTATCGTTAATTGAAAAATATACAAATATTTTCGAGCTATTATTGGTAATATTTGTATAGCTAATAGGATGTTCAAATGCCAATACTAGAGATTACACAACAACTTATGGTTTTGTGGTGTTTTAAATTTAAAAGAAGTTATAAGCATTAAAGTAAAGTAAAAAAGTCGTTAATCGAGGCCACAGCTCAAAATCTTTGGTCATGACATCATTTCTAGTATAGAAGAAGAATACTTGGTTGTAGAATAATTAGTCATGAGACAATTTGTTTGAGTCACGACATTTACACTTTACAACTTAATTTATATGAGTCAAGACAAAATTTTTTCAAGACTCAAACTAGACTGGGTTGTGACATCTTATTTTAGAGTCACGACATTCACATGTCACAAGTTTATCTTTTCTAGTCGTGATGCCATGTGGAACCATCAAGCTCTTGAAAAGTAATGACAACAAACACCACATCGTGACTCTTTTCTAATCACAACTTAGAAGCACAGAGTCATGACATGACCTCATAGAAACACTTAAACTTCCATTAGATCTTATTTTTAATTGTAGATTCTAAAAAGAAGGGATATAAAAAGGCCAACATGAGTAGAGTCGAGAAAGTTGGATGATAGATGAAAAATCAAGTAGACATGTCAGAACACAAGCAAAAGGGAGAAACAATGAGACAAAATAGAATATAAAATTAATGGGAAGCCAAGGCGACTTTGCCAAGAATACCTTGATAATTTAACTGGACAACAAATAACATCACATGAAACCATACACAAAGGGTAGAAACCTTGGGAAGTTCCATTAGCATAATTATGTTGCGACATAAAGAATTCCAGCAATATTTTGTACATTTATTTACTTATAATTGTGAACTAATAGTGTATCCATTTCTTTGTTTAATCTATTCCCAACTAGGCTAGATCTTTTTCTAGGATTGGTTTATAACTTGTGAATGGTGAATGTTGAAATATAATGAAATGAGTTTTGTGGAAATAAAATGTGGATTTTATTAATGTACTTGAGAATTAAATTAAATATTTTGGCTTTTGTCAAGATGCATAAGGGTTCCCCTATGGTAATTCGTCAGATAGATTGTGCCATGATTATTAATTAATTACATTCACTAGCCAATATATTTAGTTTACATGCATATGTGTATTTCTTATGATAGTGATAGGTAGTAAGAACATACATGTGTGACTCTTAGAAGTGTGACAGACTATAAGAGCACATGTGGATGAAACTCTCTAAATGGACTACTAGGAACAAGCTTATACATTTGATATATTCATCACATGAACCATATAAGGACCTTGAAATGTATCAAGTGTTATCAACATATTTGGTTATCCAATGTGTTGTGTGATTACTTAAATAGATTGTGGTAGGTAAATAAGAACACATACTTGAGGCATTCACTTTGATAGGTGATTGTACATGCCTAAAGAAAGGATAATTTGCTTAGTACTATCCTTATTGCTAATATGAATTATTTCAAGTGATTATGTGATGAGGTTGAGAAGTGTGAGCAACGAGATCATATTTTTATCATTCACTAGATCAACAATGTACATACTGAATGACCATGAACTTTAATCATGGGAAATCACCATTCATAACAAAGTAAGTATGTATTTGACAAACCTTTATGTGAGTTGGGAGTGAGCATCAATTTGATGCACTGGTTGATTATGAAGAAACTAAATTTTGGAGAAGTCACTCCAATGGCACTCTCTCATTGCAAATGGAAGACATATGTCTTACATGGTAGTGATTTATTATTGAAGAATGAAGATGTCTTAGTGAAAGTTGGGAAGTTAATTTTTTCTATAAATTTTGTGGTGTTATATATAAAAGAAAACAATGATGTTCTATTGATTTCGAGAAGACCTTTCTTGGCTACTAAACAAGTACTGATTGATATAAAAAATAGTGAATTGACTCTCTAAGTGGGTGAAGAGTAATTAAACTTTAACATCTATAGAAGTTTGAAGTTTTCAAAAATAGACAAGGTGAGCTACTGGAATGAAAAAGCAAAGTGGTACTCTCAAAATTTAACGAAGTCACGATATGTTATGATGAATTTCGGACATGTTATGACATTGCAATACTCTTTTAAAAATTCACCATGGAAAATGAAAAAGTAATGAAGTACGAAAGTAGAAAATATGAAAAACATGAAGTCATGACCTGGGTCGGTGAAGTCATGATAGAAGAAGAGATTGTTGTAGGAATTGAAGAAGTCTTGACACTTTGTGATGAATTCATGATAGATGAAAAAATAGAAAAAAATAGCTAAAGAAGATGTGATGCATGAAGAAGAGGTCACAACACAGAAATATAAAGATGCAATGATGAAAAATGTCAAGACATGTATTGAAGAAGTTGCAATAGGTTATTAGGCACAACATTATTTTAAGAAGCTATGATGTGCAATGAAGTTTTGTCAAGTGTTTAAGAAGTCGTGACACAAGAAAAGGAATTAATGACACATGATGTTAAGGTTATAATTGAAGAAGTCATGAAAGGAAACATCATTTTTTGAAGAAGCCATGATGTGCAATAAAGTTGTGTCAAGTGTTAAAGAAGTCATGACACAAAAAGAATAAGAAATCATGACATGTGATGTTAAGATTATGATTGAATAAGTCATTAAAGGGGTTAATGGAGTCATGGCATCCAAGTCGTGACAATTAGTGGAGAAGTCATGACACTTATTATACAAAAGACTGAAGATGAATTAATTTTGAAGAAACTATCCATACATCTCTGATATTATTTCTTAGGAGATAGTAGAATGAAGTCCTTCATCATTTCAGCATCATTAATATAGGAGATGGAGTAGAAAGTATTGATGATGCTTCAATGAAAATAATATCATGATCAATAGAAGATATCAAAGGAATTAGTCCTTCCATCTGTATACATAAAATTCTTAGGGAATATAATACAAGGCTAATTGTGAAGCATTAGAGAAGGTTGAATCCTATGTTGAAGTAAGTAGTGAAAACATAAGTTTTAAAGTGGCTCAAAGTTGGATTTATTTATACCATATTCAATACCTTGTGGTAAGTCTCATTCATGTGGTGCCAAAGAAATGTTGAATGATGATTCTGAAGAATCAATATGAGAAGCATATTTCTACATACATGATCACTAAATAGAGAGAATGCATAGGTTATCAGAAACTCAACAAAGGCATAAGAAAGGATTACTATCCACTTATATTTAAATATCAAATGCTGGATACATTAGTGGGACATGAATATTATTGTTTCTTAGATGAATATTCAGGTTACAACCATATTGTAATAACTCCAGAAGACTAATTAGTGAATATGAAATTCACATGTCAAATGGGACCTTTGTATTTTTATAGATCTTATTAAAGATGTGATAAAAATATTTATAAATAAATTCTCAGTATTTGGAAGCTCCTAAGTAGACTATCTATGAAAGTTAGAGATTGTATTGCAAAGATGAAATAGAAGAACATCATGTTGAATTAGGATAAATACTACTTAATGGTAGAAGAAGGGATAGTCTTGGGATATCCCGTATCTTTTAAATTTTTATAAGTTGATAAAACAAAGATTTTATCAACTTGATTCTATAGATGATTCATCATTTTTTTATAGTAATAACTCCACCCATAACCATGAAGGGTGTGTGAAGCTTCCTTGAAAATACTTGATTCTATAGATGATTCATCATATTTTTTTCAGAAATAGTCAAACCAATTTGTAAGTTACTTGAAAATGATAATGTTTTTTTTTTGATGAAGAATGCATATCATCATTTCATGAACTCAAGGAAAAATTAGTAGTTGCACCCAACATGATTGTACCACAATGGAGTGAGCCCTTTGAAATCATGTGTGGTGCATGTGACTATGCTATTGGAGTTGTATTGGAGTAGAGGCATTACAAAATATTCAAGGTAATTTAATATGTTAGCATAACATTGAACAAAGCTCGAAAGAATTACACAACAACTAAAAAAAGATGCTATCCATTATATTCTAATGTGACAAATTTGGATCCTATATTATTGGTAAAAAAGGTGATTATATTTATTGACCACACAACAATTTGGTACTTAATAATGAAAATTGATACAAACCCAAGATTGATCAGATGGGTACTCTTACTCTAATCATTTGATAATAAAATATGATAGCCATTAACTTATTACATATGAAGATTGATGAAGAACACAAGAATGCAAATAAAATTATTGCTATTTTTGTGGATGAACAACCATTGTTTCAGGAAGCACAACTACTATTGTAAGTTGATTTTTTGAACTATATTGCCAGCAAAATTCTACCTCATTTTTTAACTTCTTTATGAAGGAAGAAATTCCTAAATGATGTGAGATACAATAAGTGGGACTCTATCGTTATTCAAAAGATGTGGCTATCAAATGAAGAATAGTTGTGTGCCACAATAAGAACAAGAAGAAATCATGCTAAAATGTCACTTTTTATCATAAAAAGTATATTTTTGAGGGTGCAAAATGGTATAGAAATTATTAAAAACTAGTTTCTTATGACCATCATTATTTAAAGATTTTCAAAGATTTTTTTAAGAGATATGATAGATATTATAGAATTGGAAATATATCAAAGAGGGATGTGTTCAATATGCAAAACATAGAATACAAATAAGTAATTTGGTGAATATTCATAATGTATTTGTATATAAATAAGCTTTAAAATGAATAATTTCACTAAATTATAGTATTTGACTGATTATAATGAATAAAAGTAAAATTGTGTAATTCTTGTGTGAGATAGAGACTCAGTAAATTATTAAGGAGATGAGCGGAAAGTTATGTAAAGTCATAATTTTCTTTATGTTACAACTTTCTTACACCTCAATGAGCTATAGGATAGTTTCAAAATCTATTTTTGGTCAAAATACTACATAAATAGTCATGTCAATCTTTATATGCTATGACTCTACCACCTTGCTGACATAATAATTTCACTATGCAAAATATTTTGTTCAACTATAAAACTTTCTTGGAATCTAAGTCACACTAGCATGTAATATTTTTTTTGGTTACAATGTTACTTAAATATTGTAGTAACCAAGTATCCTATTAGTGCTCAAAGATTCTACAAATCTCTAGAGCTTAGAATTTCTCATTTTAGATCCATCAAGTTTTAAGTAATAGTTATCATATTATTCCCAACACCACAACTATTAGCTACAGGGTGTTCTAAAGAGCAATATTTGAGCAATGACCATTTTCAAGGCTGTGCCTTTCTGATTTGGAAAAATGACCAAAGCTTCAACCTATTTCCAAAGTCGCAACTTTGAATTATAGAGTATAAATGCATAAGTTATAGCTAGTTCTAGTACTATGACTTAGTATTATAGAGGCAAAACATATAGTCATGATCATTCCCAGTGTTGTCTGGACATCTAATGCAAGAGAGAGACCCAATCTCTATCCCATTCCTAGTGTCATAACACTATATTCTTGAGATAAAGTTTGTAGTCATGACTATTCCTAGTATTGTGATCATTTGATACAAAATAGAGACCAAAGCCATGACCAATTCTTAGCACAATAACTTTATGTCATAGAGACATATGTACAATTATGACCATTTCTAACATTACAACATTCTAAAGTTATAAATAGACCAAATTCGTGACCCATTCTTAAATTGTTAGGACTTTGACTTATAGTTTGCACCCAAGTAATTGAGAATTAAAGAGAATAATAAGAATTTCAAGAGAGGATTCTAAAGCATGAGAAAAAAAATGAAAGCAAGTGTTTTGGGAATTAAATATTTTCCAACACTAGGGGAGGATTCCATGAGATGTATCTTTAATTATCTCATATGAATTTATTCTTAAAACCAAACTAAATTGATGTTTATGGTTGCTGCATTTTATTATGTTTAGTGAATACTTTATGAATTAATTTAATATTTGGATTTTGTTGTGGAGGTTATTAATGAATGTGGTAATTATATTGGATTAAAATTAAAGTTTTATTATTAATGAATTTTTGTCTGATATCATGGTGAATGATAATATCCAAGTCATGAAGCACACTCATGTGTAATGATAGGAAGGAAGTGACAAACTTTCCGATCATAATGGATGAAACAAATTTAAACATTAAAAGTTTAAAACCCAATGTTGAGGTATGTTAATCATACAAGTATAATACTTACAAAGCCAAATACAATATACTTTTATATTTCAATTCATTGTGCATTTCTTAAAAAAACTAACTCTCAATTAATGTGAGAATTTTATAGTTTTTTTTTTGTAAATAGCAAAAAAAAATTAATAATCCTATTTTTTTTTTTGGAAAAGAGCAAAATGGAAAGCTTGCCATAAAAAAAATTGAACATTTCTATATTTTGGATCATAAAATAGATTTTAGCATTGAATTTATCTCTTGAAATATAACTACTATGACGAATTTTGTTGAATTCTGAGATAGTTAGAATTTATCATATTTTGAGGCAAAATGGATGAAAAGGAGTTTGACAAATGGCAAGAAGTTATTGGATCGGTAGAATACAAGCTGGCCACATGGCTGCATGCAAGGTAAATTCAGTGTCACATGATGGGGGATGGATGGTGACACATGTCACCAAAAATGATTTTTTAATAAAATACTAATAAAATAATGAAAATGAAAAAAAACTGATATTTTTGACTATGTCCAAAATATTTGTGAGGCTGAGTATAGCCAAATTGAATAAAGCTGTCCTATTTTTGAGTGCTATTGCTAATTTAAAATATATTTGAATAACATGTTACATTGTAATTTATGTTCATATAGCTATAATTATGTATGTTACACATTTTAATCATAAAATAACAAACATGCATTTCATATGCACTGGGATGTCAAAAATAAATGACTATGTACATGGTTATGAATTAATAATGTGTTTGGTTTTATTATGCAGACTTGAAATAGTACAAGATCAAAATTGAGTTACATAGTGTACTCAGTGAATGAACACTATTTGAAGAATATTCAATATAAGTAATAAATATCACAATTAGCCTGGGCATGTGTGAGGGGGTCAGTTAGACTCGAGATATGTGCATAAAAATATTTTATCTATATTTACATTCATGTAGACATTATACTTAAATGTGTGTTGATGTGTGCACATGATTTTTTGTACATGCACTTAGGTGGGAAGTAACCTTATAGGAGTTCTAGAAATTATAGAAAAGGGGAATAAATCAAAAAATGTCTTGACTTTCATGGTGTTCTTAGATAGTAACATGAATTTGGAGTTCTAGAAAAAAAATATTGACATTGTGACACTTTAATAAGGCATGGCTCTAAAGAAGAAAGTCATGACTATTTCTAAAGTCATAAAATTCAAGAGGGACACTACTATTGGCAACCCTATTATTGTGATTTTGTTACTCTGTCTGATTTAATCAGTTAGGTGACATCCTAGAAGGCCTATTAATGAGGTTGTCACATCAATTGAGATCCACAAGTGCATATAACATATAAGAAATATAACAAACTTAAGCCTAAATATCGATCCTAGAGAGATTGTATTAGTAGTTTAGTTGTCCAATGAGAGACAACTTATTTTTAGTATAAAAGATACTAAGATTTTACTCAATCTTAGGTCTAGGATTGAATTACCTATTTTATGTTATGCTATTAATTTGTTCAAATTATCTTATATTGGACACATAATGAAGGTAGGGGTATTGTGCAAATGACATATTTTCCTATTGACATACAAGGTGGTTTTGATTATAACCATTGAACAGTTCCAATGATGGTCATATCATAACTATTCTCATAGTACATCATCATCGAGATAATACTTCATTCCTATATAAGGGTTATTCATAATCTCATACCTTTTAGGTAACTACATCAACTACAATTGACAATTGATTCATATGCATGCTCTTATTCATTTATCTTCTGTCTCAAAAGACTAATAATTGGCATGGTTTATAAGTATTAGAACTGTCAGCTTTGTAAGCATCATACTCAAATAATTAACATACGTCTATTTTAAGTTTAATCAATGAGAACCTTACAAGTAAAATAAACTTACAAGAGCTTTACCACCTTGTGAGTTGATGTGATTTCCATACTTGGGAGACTGTTCTATATAACATACATCCAAATCAAGAACCAATCCCTCTAAGATGTGTACAATGGATTGGGCATGAAAGTGTTTGTACTTTTGGCTTTATATGCATCATTCTTATGATGATTAACATACTCAAACTTTAGGGTTTGTCATATGAGTTCATCTCATGCACCACAATTTGAAGGGCTATTATCACCTTTTTATGATATGCACAAGTGAAGTCTCATAACTTTTATATCATCTTCTACCACAACAATCTCACGCAAATTAATTAATTAGTTAAAACCTTAATTTGAGTACTATTTAATCACCAGTCATCAATATCTATAAACATAAAATATAAGCAAACCAATATCATATCAATCAAACTGTTAAATCACATAATCTATATAAAACAAACCCTAAGTCATATAAAATTAAAACAAATTCTTAGATTTATCTATAGAAGAGGATAGATATTGATATTAGTCGTGCTTGTGCATCATTTGCTTGATTTTAGAGCCTCTATGAAGTGTGAAATTCACCAATAGTTTTTGTAGTGTCCATGACTTTTTCTTATTTTGTGAATGGAAAGAAGTCATAACTTTCCAATGGAAGTCCTAATTTTAGATTTCTTTTCTTAAGCTTGAGGTCATGACTTTAGAACATGACCGTGACTTGGTTTAAATTCTTGATCTTTCT
The DNA here is from genome assembly GCA_029783825.1 of Sapria himalayana. Classification (NCBI taxonomy): domain Eukaryota; kingdom Viridiplantae; phylum Streptophyta; class Magnoliopsida; order Malpighiales; family Rafflesiaceae; genus Sapria; species Sapria himalayana. Next base: position 1,312,286 of record JAREIK010002415.1, on the reverse strand, counting down.
ATAACACAAGGTCATGGCATTGGTAATGACCACAACTTGAACCTAATCTTTTTGTACACAAAATCATGATGCTGTAGAATGACAATAGCTTTATGCCTTCATTATTTGTAGTCTATAAATGGTCATGACACTATGAAGTTGCCATATTTAGTATGATAACTTTCAACATTATTATATGTTTGCAATGGTGTGTGGAAACCAGGACATTAATTAGTGATTCATCATTCTTCATATGTATATGGTCACGACACTATGAAGTAGTTGTGATGCTTGAACTTAGCTTGTGTATACAAGTCTTAGTTATGCCTTCCTTTTAGGATAAGGATTATGACTTCAGAAATGGTTTTATTCAAGTAATATCCTTTATAATATTTAGTAATCCAAAAATCACAGCCTTAAATAATTTCAATGGCTTTGGCCTTAGTACTTGTGGCACTTTATTTTTCTGTAACTCAAAATTCATGACTTTATGAAATGGTTGTGCACTAATTTAAGACTACTGAGCTATATAAAGATAAAGTTGTGACTCTATGAAATTAGTCACATCCTTGAACATTAGTGAGGAACGTGGTTGTTATGATTGACAATTAATATCGTAGCCATTAAAATTTTATAGGCTAGTATGGCTGCATCTCCATAATAATATCACACAATAAAAAGATTATGCTAACTAAAGGGTTGGATCATGACATACAAGATTTATCCATGACTATTTAGATAAAGTTTTGACCAAGAATGAATACTAAAACTATAAAAAACTTATGGACTCACCTCATCTAGTAAATACCTCCAAAAACGTGTCAATTTCATAACTATTCATTAAAGTTCTATAAAATATCAAAAATTATGAAACCAATAAAAATCAGCCCATTTCTATACATGCACACCAGTATCAACCACCAAATATGCCATAATGTTTGGTCAATTAAACAACGAACAACCACATCTTTTGAGAAACCATGGCTATTGAAGAGTAATTCTTAGAAGATTTGATAAATCCAGATGGACTAATCCCAAAGATGCTACCAAATTATCTTTTTTATGCTTTTCTAGATGATGGCAAGATAAAATAAATAATTATTTCAATAGGTTTAACAGATGATATGGGCACAGAGATAGTGAATCTTATAAAAAAATTATGCGAGTACTATTACATAGTCACTCAAAGATTTCAAATAAATAACTCTGTCATGCATGTATAAGATTCATATGGAGGATGATATAAAGCCTACAATTGAGCTCCAGTGCAAGCTAAATTTATATTGAAAGATGTAATAAAGTAAGAGATAATGAAATGACTAAAGGAGGTAATTATGTGTGATTATCATAAATTGAACAATGGGACAAAAAATGATCATTACCCACTACCATTCATAGACTAGATATTAGACACAATCTCATCTCATTTATTCTATTATTTTTTGGATAAATATTCAGAATACAATTAATATCATTAACTCAGTGGATCAAAAGAAAATTGATTTTCACTTGCCCATACGAGACTCTCATATTTAAGAGAATGTCAATTTGATCATTATAATGCTTTGGTCATATTTCAGAGGTGCATGAATACTATTTTTTCTGACCTTAACGAAGAAATTATAAAGATATTTATGGATAAATTCTCTATGTATTAAGGTTCTTTTGAAATATACTTACATAACTTGTAGGTTGTATTGAAGTGATGTAAAATAAAATCTTACTCAAGTACGAAAAATAATACTTCATGGTTAACAAAAAAAATCATGCTTGAACATATAGTATAAGCTAAAGAATTGGAGGTCGATGATGCAAAATGTGTGGGTGATCAAAACCCTTCCGGACCCCACTTGAATCAAAGGGATGAAAAGTTTTCTTTGACATATGAGGTTTTACTAAAGATCTATCAATAACTTTTAGAAGAAGGGTAAACCACTATAAAAACTATTGGAGAAGGATGTGGTGTTTGATTTTCATTAAGAATGCATCAATGTGTTTTAAGAAATAAAAATAAATTAGTTGAAAGCACAATCTTGCTATACCATGATGGGAAGAACCTTTTTTTTACTATTTGCAATATAAACATTTTTTCCTTATTAGCTATATTGGAGTAAAAAATGAGACAAGTTCTTTAGTGTAATTTCTTATTTCATTAGGACCTTGAATGAATCCCAAGTGAATTATATAATCCCAAAAAAGAAAATATTATCTCCGGTGTTCTCTCATAAAATTATTTTCACCACGTATCATTGGAATGAATGTAGTTATTTGCATGGATTACACAACCATATACTACTTGATGAAAAAAAGGAAGCCAAGTAGAGGTTGATATGATGGATTCTAATTTCCCAAGGACTTGATCTAGCAACCTCATATAAGAAGGAGACTAATAGTGTGATAGTCAACTATTTATTACGATTGGAATACTAAAATAAAATAATGGGAGAAGCTGAAAGTTGAAGAATTTCTTGGATAACAAAGTTTTGATGGTAGAGGTCAAACTACCTTCTTACACTGATTTCATTAACTATTTATTATGTGTTGCCTTACCCCATTTCTCATGAATTTACAAAAGAAATTGTTCTTGTATGATGAGAGAAACTATATAAAGGATGATTCACTATTGTTTAGAAGATGTACTGATCAAATTATAAGAAGATGTATACCCAAAGTCGAGTCAGCAATGATCTCTTTAAATATTACTCATCACCATATGGAAGACATTATGGTGGTTATAAAACCACCTAGAAGGTATTATAATTCAGAATTTTCTGGCCTTCATTATTTTTAGATTCTCAAAACAATATATGATAGTATGATTGATGCTAGAGATTAAGTAATATATAAAGGTGACATGAAATGCCACTTAACTTTATTCTTGAAGTAGATATTTTTTATGTGTGGACAATTGACTCCATGGACCCTTTTTCTACATCTTGTAGGAAAGAGTACATTCTATCAATTGTTGATTATGTTTCAAAATGGATGGAAGAAGGAGCGATGTATAGAAATAATGCAAAAATGGTTGTGAGTTTTTTATGTAAAAATATCTTCATTAGGTTTGGCATGCCATGATGTATTAACCATGATGAAGCGAGACATTTTTGTAACTGATTGTTTAGTGCATATTTGATGAAACATGGGACTGGGCATAAGAAGGGACTTCCATATCTTCCAAAAATAAATGAGAAAATTGAAACATCAAATAGAGGGATCGAAAAGATATTGGAAAAGAAGATTAACCCATCTATAAAAGATTAGTCTCAATGTTGAGAGTATGCACTTTGGACTTATATAATCATGTTTAAACTCTATTTGGGATATCTTCTTATCGATTAGTTTTTGGTAAGGCTTGTCATTTTCTAGTATAATGAGAATATCAAGGATGGTGAGCCATTAAGCAATTAAACTATGACATAAAAGATGCAAAAGAAAGAGGACTTTGTAGATGTGTGAATTGGTGGAATTAAGGAATAAAGCATATAATAATTCACAAATTCACAAAGATAATACTAAAAGTCTCTATGGTATGAATCCTATGTAATTATGTGCAAGACTCCTTATGAACATGCCCAACATGGTTAAACCCATCTCGAAAATATTTTTATAGTCATGTTAAAATTAAAAAATGGAGCATGATTTCAAATGGGCAAAGGGTGAAGTACTACACATTTTCAACAACAATTTTAGAAGATCCAAAATAAGTAGAAAAATAAATAAAGACATCAATGGAAATTATAATTTTGAACAATGCCACAAATCTAGAGATAAAAAAGTTATAGAAAGAAACCACAGTAATACATAGTTCCGTGATGTTGATGTTTCAAAAAGAAAAAGCTAAAGGTGCTACCAAACAAAAAGCCTTGGCAACGCCCAACATCATGACTTTGGAGATTTATAAAGAAAAAGCTTAAAGTATAACCCAACAAAAAGATATATTAATCCTTACAGTCGTGGTATCTAATGAAGACGAAGCCGTGATAATCCATAAAGCCACAAAATCTTGGGACAATAAGAAAAAAAATAAGTGTCAATGGAGAAAACATGGAATATGATTCAACATAACAATACAGCTCTGAAGTAAGATATTATATGACAAAGTAGCCTAGATGGATGAGTTCATTGATGAAGGTAACAATTATTGGGTTGCTTGGAAAGCAACCTAAGAATTAATTTCTACTTGGTGTGATGAAATAAATGTATCCACTTACATATATTTTTTTACACCCTCAAAATTTTTTCAAGCCCTTTTAACCCACCATGACTCATTTACATATCCACAAAAGGAAGTAGTCATACTATCTAGACATATTATGAAACTTAAACATAGTAGTAGCACACATTTATAGATAATGGATAAAAATATACAATCTTTTTATATAGAGGAGAAAGAATTACTCAGGGACAAGAAATCATTTTAGTGTATAAGCTTGTTTGGTATATCAAATTTCAAATTAAGCTAATTGGTTTGGTAAATATTCATAATGTTCTTGCAGATAATTGAGTTTACAAATTAATAATTTCATTAAATTGTGGGTTTTAATGGATTATGATGAATAGTAGTAAAACCACGTGATTTTTGTGTGAAATAGAAATTTGGTAGATTGTTGAGAAGGAGGGTAGAAATAAGTAATGTAAACTCATAACATTCTTTATGTTATTACTTTGTTACACCTTATTGAGTTATAAGATAGTTTCAGTGCATATTCTTTGCTAAAACTCTACATAAATAATCATGTTAATCTTTGTACATCATGACTCTACCATCTCAATGACATAATTATTTTCTTTGTTAACACATTCTTTTTGGCTGTGAAACTTTATTGGAGTCATATTCGAACTAGCTTATAATATTTTATAGATGTAGTATTAATTCTATGTTACAACAACCAAGTACTCCAAGTACTCAAAGCCATGACAAACATCTAGCACCATGGCTTTCTCATTATATAGAAATTAAGTCTAAGACAATAATAGTAATGTTATTCCTAGGACCATGACTTTTAACTACAAAATGTTTCATAGAATAATACTCGAGCCATAGTCATTGCTAGGGTAATGACTCCCTGCTCTAGAGAAATGACCAAAACTAAGACCTATTTTTAATGTTGTGACTTTGGGTTATAAAGAGAAAAAGAATAAGTTGCTACCAAATTATCTTTGTTATGCTTTTCTAGAGAAAGATAAGATGAAACCACTTATTATTTCAACATTGTTAATAAAACAAAATAGGCATATCTATGGTTAATCATATAAAAAGACATGCAGATACTATTGTATGGTGGCTTGAAGATCTCAAAGGAATAAGTCTGTCAATATGCTTGCATAAAATCTTTATGAAGGATGATGTGAAGCATACAAATGAGTGCTAATAATTATGGTGAATCTTACTCAAACATGAAATATCATCTAGAGAATTGAAGGTTGATAATGTAAATGTATCAATGATCAAAACTCTTCCACACCTTACTAAATTCAAAGGGGTGAAGAGTTTTCTTAGGCATGTGTGGTTTTACTAGAGACTTATCAATAACTTCTCAAAGATGGCAAAACCACTATGTAAACCATCGGAGAATGATGTGGAATTTGATTTTGATGAAGAATAAATTGATATCTTTGAAGAATAAAAAAAATAGTCAAAATCCCAATCTTGACTATGCCATATTGAAAAGAACCTTTTTTATCATGTGCCAAGCAAGCACATATGCTTTAAAAGCCGTATTGGGATAGAAAAAAAACAAAATCTATAAGGCAATTCTTTATGCCAATTGAACCATTAATGAAGCACAAGTGAATTATAAGATCATAAAAAATAAAATATTAGCTTCGACATTCTCTTTTGAAAATTTCCAACAATATATAATATTTATACATATCATGCAACCATATGCTACTTGATGATAAAAAAGGAAGTCGTGCAAAGGTTGATAACATGGATACGACAATTTCTAGAATTTGATCTAGAAAGCTAGAACAAGAAGGAGAGTGACAATGTGATAACCAATCATTTATCACAATTAGAATTATGGGATAAAAGAATGGGAGAGACTAAAATTTTGGAGGATTTCTTGGATGAGCAAGCTTTGATGAAAAGGCAAAGCTACCATGGTATGTTGATTAATTGTCTATTTAGTATGTGCTATCTTATTTCCTTTCTCACATCTTACCAAAATAGAAAATTTTTATACTACATGAGAAATTATCTACGGGATGATCCACTATTATTTAGAAAATATTTCGATCATATTAGAAAAAGTTGCAAGCTTGAAAATGAACAAACAATGTTTATCTTCAAATGTCTCTCATCACCATATGGAGACATTTTGATATCAACAAAACTACCTTGAAGGTATTACAATCTAGATTTTTTTTGGCTTTCATTATTTTGAAAATGTCAAAACATGGTATATTTGCGTGAAAAATGCCAATAATTGGGAAATTGACTTCATGGACCTTTTTCCAACATCTTACAGAAAAGAGTACATCCTATTCATAGTGAATTATGTGTTAAAATGGGTGAAAGTAATAGTGATTAGAAAAATGATGCAAAAATAGTTGTGGGGTTTTATGAAAAAATATGTTCATGAGATTTGGCAAGATATGTTGCATCATCAGTGATCAAGAGTCCTTTTTATAACTGAATGTTTACTGTGTATTTGATGAAACATTGAGCAAGCATAAGAACAAACTTTATATATCATCTACAAACAAATGAGCAAGCAAAAATATCAAATATAAAGATAATAATATATGGGTGGCTAACTCATCTTAAAATGATTAGTCTCAACAATTGGAGAAAATACGCTAGGCATATAGAACCATATTTAAAACTCTATTAGAGTTGTCTCCTTATAAACTTGTTTTGGGTAAAGCTTGTTAATTGTCGGCAAAACTTGAACATCAAGCATGGTAGACCATTAAGCAATTAAAAACTGACATATAAAATGCAAAAGAAAGGAAAATTATACATATGAATGAACAAGGAAAATTAAGCAATGAAGCATATAATAATAATTCATAAATTGATAAAGATAAAAAAAGGTGGTATGAAAAAATCTACAAAGAAGAGATTTCAAAATAGTGGAGAAGGTATTGGTTCTTCAACTCTCAACTTAAGTTATTATCAAGCAAGTTGAAGTCTTAGTAGTATGGACACTTTGTAATTATGGACATGACTAATTATGGGATAGTCATAGTGAAATTAGAAAAGAGTAGATTTCAAAGTAAATGGGCAAAGGGTGAAGTATTACATGGCTTCAATAATAATTCTAGAAGATCGAAAAGAAGTAGAGAAAAGAAATGAATGTACCAATAAAAGTTGCAAATTTGACCAGCACTATGACTTTGGAGATATAAATGCTAAAGAAGAAGATATGCCAAGCCATATAACTATGATGTTAGGATTCCAAAAAGAAAAAGCTTGAAGTACAACCCAACAAAAAGTCATGTTGATCCTTAAATCATTGCATCTATCAAAGATGAAACAATGGTGATCCAAAAAGCCATGACATCTAACAAAAGAAAAAATAAGAAGGAAGCCCTTGTGGATAAAATATACAATATGATTTAATGCTAAAAGATATCTCAAGAATAAAAGAGAAAGTAAGATATTATATGACAAATATAGCCTAGACAGCTAGAGTAATAATAGAGATAATAAGTCTTATAGGCCTAAGACTTGTCACTTGCCCATTCATTTAATATCATATATTAAATGTTAATATATGATATTAAATATCATATATTATATGATTATAGCTTAATTAGATCATAATGCTGCCTCATATTAACTAATTAAGCTAAACTACTAAAAAAAGATAAAGTAATTTCTAAAAGGCTAAAAAAAGCTATCCTTTTTCAAGGATGATAATGTTAACTTATATTAACTAATTAAGCTAACAATTATCTAGTAAGAGTGCTATAAATATATTATGACCATGTTATCTTGTCCAATTTTATTAGTTTGATAGTATCCTAAAAGCTTATTAGCAAGGATATCTCATCAAAAAAGATCTATAAGTATACACATCATACAAGTAGCAAAGAGAATTTTCATCTAGATAACAATCTCACATAGATTATATCATTAGTTCTATCAACCAATAGTAAGATAAAATTATTCTAGTGGAGAAAATATTTTAGATTTTTTCTAACTCTTAGATCATAGGGTTTGTTTACTTGATTCATATGATGCATTAAAAGCTAAATCAATATATGTTAGATTTGGATGTAGAATGATAATTGGGTTGTTATTAGAATGCTCATTTACCATAAGTGCATACCAAGTGGTTAATACTATTATAATCATCCCAATGATGATTCTCTCATTGTTGCCCCCTTGGTATTTTAGTACTAAGACAACAATTCATTTGTGTTTTAATGTTCATTCATATGTCTAGATCTTTTAGGTAACTCATAACTATCCTTGAAGATTACTTTTTATGTTCATTTTTATTCTGTAGCCTCAAGTATCAAGACCAGGAACTAATATGGTTTATAAGTATTTATAGTTTTGGTTTCGTAAGAGTCCTACTCGCATAATTAAGATATGCTTCATTCAAATCTCACTGATATAAATAATATGAGTGAAAGCAACTCAAAGTGTTGTTACCACCTTACAAGTTATAAGCACTCATGCATGTTCTATAAATTACCTATCACCATCCTTTATTGGAATGATGCATCTCACACACAAAATATTAAATCTATAGGAGAATATTTTATAAAATATCCACACCAATTGTGGATCAATTCTTATAAGATATGTATAATAAATTAGCATTTAAAATCATTTATGCTTTTGGTTTCATAAATATTATACTCGCAATGATTAACTTAACCCAATTTTGGATTTTAATATATAGGTTTTTTTACATGCATTATAGTCAGAAGGTTTGTAACTTTCTTCCTAACATATGTGTGAGTGAATCTCGTAGTTTAACTATCACTATCCACCATGACAAGATGCAAACACTGACCAATAGTTAAATCCCCAATACAAATTATATTTTATCACAATTTCTATCAATATTAATTCCACAACATATATCAAACAATAACTTTTTCATAAAACTATTCATAAATCACATAAATCATAATTACACATATATTAGACCTCAAATTTGCTTGATATTAGAGAGAGATTAAAATGAGGTACAAGAGAATAAGAATCATACCTAATGGTGCACTCTAATTTTGGTCGGCTTATGTGGTCAGATAATTACAATCATCAATCAACCACGTGGTTGATTATTTTAAAAAAAAAATTAGACCACCCCATGAAAGGGAAATCTAATTGTTTAAAGAAGAAGAAATTGGATTGCCCAAGTTATCTCCTAATGAGGCCCCCATCAAGTGGTCACCTAGGCTGGTTTACCATTCACCAGGCCAGGCACATGGGTCATGCCTAGCCTAACACAAGGCACAGCTCATGCTGGTGTAGCATGGAATGAATTATGCCATGGGGTAGCCCAGCCTAGCACAAGGAATAGTTCTAGACCATACCAGGCTGGGTCGGGCCTCACGCCATGCTCGGGCCACTCGGCTAGTTTGATACCTCTACAACTACTACCATACATAGTGTCATAATATGTAAATAAGTTGGCCATTTTTTCATGAATAAAACCTTCAGGTTTGTGTCTTTGGTTCATACACATAGATATGTCATATGTGTGTTAAATTATTTTATACAACTTTCACCATAACCTTATGATCCATGCATATAGTTAGACAATAAAAAGATGAAATAGTGGACAAGTATTTTATTTACTTAATTTCCATCTCAATAGTTATGCCACTAAATATAGGGTGGTATTTAAACTTGTTAAACATGCAACTAATATTGCATAAGTACTTAAGTGCAATGCAAGTAGTGGGAGTGTACTCAAACAAACACATATTCATCATATCATAAAAACTCTTTAGGAATTTCATTAAAAAAAATTAATATGTCCTAGTCATAGTTTTCAATAATAAGTTTATCACTCTTACTATTGACATAATCAGATATCACATATTCATATCTAACACATGACTCTAGTATCAGGCAAGTATAATTCTAATAGTATCTCATATCTGTTTGAAATTTCTTCTTCTTTAGACCCGTAGACAAATATAAACTACCAAACTTTTATTGTATGCTAGGCATCTTAAGGTATTTTAGCGAGTCTCTTATTTTTTCTAATTTGAGAGAAACAACATTCATTCCTACCCACACTTAGAGGTGTGAAATGGGTCGGCACTGCCCGACCCATTTTTTGGTGGCCCAATTGGGCCACCATGCCATGATGTGTCGTGCTTGGCATGGCTCAACTTGAGAATCACCAGCCCGGCATGGCCTACCAACCTGGCCCATACCCAATTTGGGCCAAGGCATGCCTGGACTTTCTAGGTCAAGTAGGGTCATACCTAGTTTTTCCAGCTTTATTTTTAAAAATCTAGCTATGATTCCCTAGGCCAGTTTATCGTGCCGTTAAGCCAGGCACGCGAGTCGTGCCTTGCCTAGCATGAGGCATAAACCCAAATCATACCATGCCAGGCCTGGAATGGCTAAACCGGGCTAGGCCCAGGGCCATGCTGGGGCCGCCCAACTCATTTGACACTTATACTTGTACTATGAGGTTTAAAATATGATACATATACCTAATATGAAAATTCTTACTTAATGGCTTATCTCTAATAGTTCTAACAAACATACTAATAACTACTTCATTATTATATTCATTATCATATGTAATACTAAATAATTTATTATAAATATCTTAATCTCTAAAAATTATTATCATGCACTCATATATGGCAAGGTGGTCATCTTGAGGATGGAGAATCTCAAGAAATCCTAATTTTTTTTAATAAGTTTTCATGTAGAATTTATATAGTGGGAAGTGAGGCATGTGAATAATATATCATTATGACTAGTCTAGATATCAGACAACACGGATACTACTCTACTATATTTCTTAAATTCATTAATTATTAATTATTTTTTCTAACTTATAATATTATATGATAAGTAGGTCAACATGATATGACTAACTAATTAGAAGACTCATTATTCCTACATATGGACCTAGGAATCTTATGATAAGCAGACTGAAAATAGGTTAACATGAAATTGACTACCCTAGGATCCTCCAAAAAACTAATCAAAAGACTTATTATTGTAATTAGGTTGGTCATGCATTCCCTCTCTAAATTATTGTTGTATATGAATGGGGTCAAAGAAGCTTAACTAGATCCAGCTTCAAAGACCCTACAGCTCAAGCTCAGTTGGTTTTGCTTGAGATCTAATGCATCATATTTTTTTTGGTGCATTGATCTGCATACCTCTTTAGGTGGCTTATGCCACATGTACTCCTATATATTTATATTTTTTGACAATATATATAATGTGCCAATTCTTAATTGACACTCCTAGAATTTTTTATTTTTTATTATCTTAAAGTGTGTCCAAATAACTAAAGTTCTTATTTTTTTTTATTTTTTAAGTATTTGAGTTTGGGTCGAGGGCATGAGAGAAAATATTGGTTCTGTCTCAAACTTTTCCATAGGGTTATCATTATTATTTATATCTACATTAATCTTAATTTCATTATCATTTTGTTCACAATTAGATATTAGTTAATTTATATTTATAAACAAAAAAAATACTTTGATTCATGTACCATTAGGCATGAGGATAACCACAACTTGAACTACTGCTTGTGAGTTCTAATTTGTGATTTACTTTGTTGTAAAAAAATATTGTCATTCTAGTTTTCAACTTCAAAAGGGTAGTGCCATAGAGAGAAATAAGATAAGAGAATAAAAACTTTAAATTGAGAATAAGAGAGATGAACAATAGAGGAGAACATAGGAGCGGAGAAAGATCTAAAATTGAGAATGAAAAACATTAAATATTTAATCTATTTTTTATAGATTTTTTTATTATTAAAAATTTATTTATTTTTTTTATTTTTTTAATATTTAAAATGTCATAAACCTGACAGCCATCATATTTCTACACATAGCCATTGGAATTAATTACAATGACCAAGATCTAACTAGTATTTTTTTTAATCAAACATGGACACATGTGCCTGATAGTGACTGTTGTAGTTATCGGGCATGTGCGCGCATTTACCTGATGCCCCATGGCCATAGCCATTAGGACTTCTATCCCAATGAAATCTGCCACATCAATGTGGTTGTATGGGTTTCATTAAAAAACCTACCACATTGATATGACGGATATATTAAAAGAAATTCTAGTTTTTAAAAAAAATTGGGTACATGCAAGGGTGGGTCAGGAATCCACTCACTTGGTTTTCTATGACCCATGACTCGTTCTCGATCCTGACTCATGATCACTATACAAGTGGACAATTCCAATAAGCCAAGTAGGTTAGTCATGCCAAGCCTAGCATTAGGCACAGCGGCCTTTAGCCCAGCACAACATGAGCCATGCCTCAAACCAGTATGATCTAGGTTAAGGAACATTTTTGGATTTTGTCATGCTGAGGTAGGCTTGATTCAATCATGTCTTGCCTCATGTCATGCTTGAGCCGCCTAGCCCACTTAACACCTCTAATACTACTAACATCGAAAATTGATTTCTCTATTCATGTCAAAAGAAATATGAATAATCTGACATATATATCTCAAGATGAAATGAGGTAAGTATAGAAGAGAACTTATTAAACCATACCGAAGAAGATTGCTTTAAGCCATAAAGGACCTTCCACTATTTACCCACCATGTCTATGCTCATGAGAATAGTGAAACGTGATGATTGTTGCATTAATACCACTTAATCTAGATCACCATAAAGGAATTCATTTCTTACATATAGCTAATATACAATATATTTTGGGGATACAACAATAGAAAATGATTGATATCATGATTATAGGATTAGCATTTATCTCTTTAATGGACCTCAAAAAAAGTATTCATATTTGAACCCCTCATCTTGTCTGAGTCACTAATTGATCAATTATAACATAAATATTAATCCTTGTATATATATAAATGATGCATATGAAATAGTTATATATATATATCATCGAAATTTTTGGATATTACTAAACTATATAATCATCCCCTCATCATTCTCTAGCATACCAAGTAGGCTACGTTTTATGTATCATTGACTTGATAGAAAGATCAATCCAAACAACATAATGTTTTATGACATGCAAAAAACTAGATTATTTATGAAAGCATGAGTATTCTATATTTCTATTTTATGATACATTAAACAATTAAATGTGCTTAATCAAACATCATCGAGATCCTAAAGCTGCTACAAATTAGTTTTTTAAATTATTATAGAGTTTGATCAAAATACACTAAATCAAAAGAATTTTATTATCAAATAATGTGAATCATACATAAGCAATACTAATGTAATTGAATCACATACAAGCAACTTCAGCATTCAAACAAACACAACCATTGAAGTCTTGATTGTAGGAATAACATTTATCTCTTTAAATGAACCTCATAACAAAGTAGGCATATTTTAATCCCTGTTCTTTTCTAGGACAGTGATTGATCAATTTACCATAAATATCAATCCTTCATATATAAATTATGTAGATGAAAAAGTAATATATCATGTAAATTTTTGGATGTTACTAAACTATGTAACCATCCCATCTAGCAGACTAGATAGACTATGTAATAATTTTATGAATTATTGGAAAGATAAAAAAACAATCCAATCAACACAATGTTTTACGAAATGAAAATAAATAGATTACTTATGAAAGAAAGAGTATTTTGTATTTGTAGCTTATGATTAACACGATGAAATGTGCTTCAGCAAACATCATAAAGACTATATTATTTTTTCAATCTTCTATAAAATTTCATCAAAATACACTAAATCACAAGGCTTATAGGATCAAATAATGTGAATCATACATAAGAAAGATTAATAAATTTGAATCACACATAAGTAACTTCAATATGCAAACAAATGTAAACAAACTTTTTCGGATGTGTTGCTTGATGCTTCAAGGTATTAACATCATCAGCCCAAATAATTTATTTGAAAATGACTTCTTTTAGATTCAAGTATCTTTTCACAAGGCCATTTTTGAATTCTAATGACATAAATTTTGATAATGAAAACAAAATAGATGATTGAGCACAAAATAAAACTACATGATGAACAATCTAATGCAAATAAAGCATATCTCTTGCATTTGGACAACCTTCATCCAGATAAATTTTTATCAACTCATCAACATCAAAAATAATTCTTTTCACCTTTAACATAAAAACTTAGATAATTATATATTATGTATTAAACTATATCATATGAAGGTTAATTAGGAGTTATATGATGGGTGGACATCTAGATTATGTTGACAAATGAACAATTCAACAACTTACTTTTGCATTAACCTACAAAGCCATTATGATCAACTTTTTGATTAGTCTGCTTGATCGATAAACAAATAAATAATAATAAATCAAAAAATTATCATGGTTAAAAAATTAGTTGTGAAAGAATGTTTTTTTTTTGAAATGCAAAAGCATATATGTTATTTATCACCCATTTCTTTGTTGTTGTAATATGCATGAAAGATATATATATATATATATATATATATAATTCTTCTTTAGAATCACAAAAGTACAAATTAGCATGTTCCTCTTTAGACACTTTCGAATAAGGACACATACCATCAACTTACCCATGAACTATTCAATCAACACATTTCTTCCATATATGACTTCCCTCCATTCAACAAAAAAAAAATATTGTTTTATGTTTCCCTCATAATACATTAAAAACTAGAATGCAAGTTCTTATTTTTATAAGTAATAAAAAATACAATCAAAATCTGTACAACCTAAACAAGATCCAATTTATTACATTTCTCCTTGAATACTAAATAAATTTATGTTTTTATCATCTGTATGATGATATCAGTAGCTTTGAACTTTTTCTCATGCCATTTAGAACTTTTTTCTTTCCATATGTGGTATATTGCTGTTGCAAAAATTGCTTTCCGGATAAACTTTTTTGGCGTGTTTGTAGTATAGCGTAACTTTATGCTTCTGAAAATTACTAGAATGGATCTCATAGGCTCTAGCATTTCTATCTGATGCTTTAATTCTTCCCATATCTCCATGGAGAACTTGCATTGAAAGAAAATATGCTAGAATGATTATGATTTTGTGTAGAATCCACAGTTAGTGTTCTTGGGGATGGCATATAATTGGTCTTTCATTCTGAGCTTTCCCCACTTAGCAATCAATAAAGAGGTTGCATGCTTTGGTATGTGCTTGGTAAACCAGATGACTTTGGCCCAAGCTTTTATTTTCTTTGTGTTATTTCCAAGTAGAAAATGATATGCTTCTGAAATTATCATCACATTATCTCACCAATTATTTAGAATCTAATATGCTTGCTTACTGCTTCATATTCTTTCTATTAAGATACTCCTAATCGAGATTAGGGATTTCAAAAAGGGAGAATTTTTTTTAGATATCTAGTACTCCAAAATATTTTGAGAATTGATATATAAATGGTGTGTTGGGTCCGGCCCATCTTCGGGCCAAATTAAAAAAAAAAACGCGCAGCGAACAAATACATCTTCGCTGTCGGTGAGTTTTTTTCTTTCGGCTTTCGTTTTTCCTTCCTCTCTCGTTCAAGGCAGCACATCGCAAACGTGATTATCGGTTGTTCAATCTTACTGGCATCCGCTGGTTGTGACCAAGAGAGTGGACTCCGAGCTTCTATATATATTAAACCTCACGCCTTTTCTCTTCTGCAACTTCTCCATCGTTTATATGTGCTTGGCATGAATCGAAAGCAGCAAGTTTCAGAAGGATATTAGAAGAAAAAGGCCGAACGAACACTAACATTGTGTTTGCACAGCTTTTCAGATTTAACCCACGTCTCTCCTCTGGTGTTCATATATCTATTAAGGGAATGCTATTTTTTTTTGTACCTGCAGGGCAGCGGCTAAGTTTATGTTGTTAATGATGTTAACTCAGCTGTCTAAAAGTCTTCTGCTATGTTAATGTTGTTTTCACTCTCTGCTGATTTTTTTTTTCCCCCTTGCGTGCGGATGGTTCTTGATCTTTCATTGTGGTCTCTTGTGTTCTCTCTCTTCTTCTTAATTATTTCTGCACTACAAATTGGTATCAGAGGAGGTTTGATCCGTGTGACTTGTTTGAGTCATGGAGAGTAACACAAGCCGGATGGTTACTTTAAACGGGTCCAATTACCATGTTTGGAAGGGGAAGATGGAAGATCTCTTGTATGTGAAAGATTATTATTTACCAGTGTTTGCCAAAGAGAAGCCATCGGGTAAAACCGATGAAGAGTGGGAGCTTTGTCACCGTCAGGTATGTGGCTACATCAGGCAATGGGTAGATGATAACGTGCTCAACCACGTCAGTGAAGAAAAGCATGCGCGGACCTTGTGGAACAAACTCGAGGAGTTGTACGCACGGAAGACTGGCAACAACAAGCTATTTTTGATCAAGCAAATGATGGCCTTAAAATATCAAGATGGAAAAGCCATGTCAGACCACTTGAACACATTCCAGGGAATTATCAATCAGTTGGCTGGAATGAACATCAAGTTTGATGATGAAATACAAGGGCTGTGGCTTCTCGGTACGTTACCAGACTCGTGGGAGACGTTCAGGACGTCTTTGTCTAACTCATCCACAAACGGCGTTTGTTCTATGGACTTGGTGAAAAGCGGTGTCCTAAACGAAGAGATGAGAAGAAAATCACAGGGTTCTTCGTATTCGGATGTTCTATTTGCTGAAAAGCGGGGGAGAAGTCAGAGTAGGGGTCCAAATAATCGAAACCGAAGTAAAAGCAAGTCGGGAAAGCATGCCAACTTCGAATGTTATCATTGTGGCAAAAAGGGACACATCAAGAGGTTTTGTAGAAAATTCATAAGAGAGAATTCGAATGCCAGAGGAAAGGATAAGAAGACCGAAGAGGATGCAAATAGTGAGAAGGTAGCTGCAGTCATCGACGACTTTCTTATTTTATATGACGGCGATGTCGTCAATCTCGCTTGTCAAGAGACAAGTTGGGTGGTCGATAGTGGTGCCTCGATACATGCTACATCGCGGATGGATTTCTTTGCATCTTACACTTCCGGTGACTTTGGAAGTGTTAGGATGGGTAACGATGGTATTGTTAAGGCCATTGGTATGGGAGACGTGCACTTAGAGACCGACAATGGCAACACCTTGATTCTGAAAGGTGTGAAACATATTCCCGATGTCCGCATGAATTTGATCTCCACAGGCAAGCTCGATGACGAAGGGTTTTGCAGCACCTTTCATAATGGAAAATGGAAGCTCACCAAAGGTTCCCTGATCGTGGCGAGGGGACAAAAATGTTCCTCATTATATGTGACGCAAGCAAAGATTGCAAATTCCATTGTGAATACGGTTGATGGTGATGATGTCGTGGAGCTTTGGCACAACCGGCTCGGACACATGAGCGAGAAGGGTTTGATGATGTTGGCCAAAAAGAATCTTCTCTCAGGTATTAAAAAGGGTCTTCTAAAACGGTGTGTTCACTGTTTAGCAGGTAAACAAACACGTGTTGTTTTCAATAAAACTTGTCATTTACGGAAGCCCGGTGTACTCAATCTGGTACACTCTGATGTGTGTGGTCCTATGAAGACGAGAACACTTGGTGGAGCTTCGTATTTTGTAACTTTTATCGATGATCACTCCAGGAAGACTTGGGCATATACACTGAAGTCCAAGGATCAAGTGTTGGATGTCTTCAAGCAGTTTCATGCTCTTGTAGAAAGACAGACTGGCGCAAAGCTGAAGAGTATTCGGACAGATAACGGAGGTGAGTACTGTGGTCCTTTTGATGAGTATTGCAGACAACAGGGTATTTTGCATCAAAAGACACCTCCGAAGACTCCTCAGTTGAATGGCTTAGCTGAGAGGATGAACAGGACACTTGTGGAAAGGGTAAGATGTTTACTTTCGCATTCGCAGCTACCGAGATCCTTCTGGGGTGAAGCCTTGAGTACGGTAGTACATGTTTTGAATCTCACGCCGTGTGTTCCATTGGGTTTTGAGGTTCCAGACAGGATGTGGTCAGGTAAGGAAATCTCTTATGATCATCTTCGTGTCTTTGGGTGCAAGGCGTTTGTCCATATTTCGAAAGATGAGAGGTCTAAGCTCGATGCGAAGTCAAGACCATGCGTGTTTCTCGGTTATGGTCTTGATGAGTTTGGTTACAGGTTCTATGACCCGGTGATAAATAAACTTATTAGAAGCCGAGATGCAGTGTTTGTAGAAGACCAAGGCATTAAAGACATCAACAAGGCAGAGATGACAGAGAGGTACAGTGATGATTTAATTGATTTAGATCCAGTTCCTGCACATGCAACGCATACTGATCACAGGGGAGTGGTGCCGGATTATACCGACGGCACCACAAATGATGAAACTCCCGCTGTCGGTGATTCCGAGCCGACTGAACAAGTCGAGGAAGAGGTTCAAGAGCAGCCAGTTGAACCTCAGTTGAGAAGATCTACTAGAGACCGGCATCCGTCTACTAGATACACTCAGGATGAATATGTGATGCTCACGGATGCAGGAGAACCAGAAACTTACCAACAGGCAATTTCTGCCGATAACAAGGAGTGGTTGAAAGCTATGGATGAAGAGATGCAATCTCTCCATGAGAACCACACTTATGACTTGGTGAAGTTACCACAAGGCAAGAAGGCTCTCAAGAACAGATGGACTTACAGATTAAAGACCGAAAATGCTAGCTCACAACCAAGGTACAAGGCGCGATTGGTTGTAAAGGGGTTTGGTCAGAAGCAAGGTATCGACTTTGAAGAAATATTCTCACCGGTGGTGAAAATGTCCTCGATCCGAGTTGCTCTTGGTTTAGCAGCACGCTTGAACCTGGAGATCGAGCAACTTGATGTGAAGACCGCATTTCTTCATGGAGACCTGGAAGAAGAAATCTACATGGAGCAGCCCGAGGGATTTAAAGTCAGGGGCAAAGAGCACCTTGTGTGCAAATTAAAGAAGAGCCTGTACGGCCTCAAACAAGCTCCAAGGCAATGGTACAAAAAGTTTGACTCTTTTTTGGTAAGTCACGGGTATAGCAGGACGTCGTCAGATCACTGTGTGTTTGTCAAATATTTCGATGATGACTTCATCATTCTCCTCTTGTATGTTGACGATATGTTAATCATAGGCCATGATACTAACAAGATTGCTATGTTAAAGAGAGAGTTGAGCAAGTCCTTCGCCATGAAAGACTTGGGATCGGCAAAGAGGATACTGGGCATGGCGATTTCTCGTGATAGGAAGAACGGGAAGCTGTGGTTATCTCAGGAAGACTACATTGAGAAGATCCTCAAGAAGTTCAACATGAGTAAGGCCAAGGCGGTTTGTTCTCCACTTGCAGGTCATTTCAAGCTAAATTCGGAGCAATGTCCTACAAGTAAGAAAGACAAGGTGGACATGAGTAGAATTCCTTATGCCTCCGCAGTTGGCAGCTTAATGTATGCCATGGTCTGCACTAGGCCCGACATTGCTCACTCTGTTGGAGTAGTAAGTCGGTTTCTCTCTAATCCTGGGAAAGAGCACTGGAAAGCAGTAAAGTGGATATTAAGATATCTGAGAGGTACTTCCAGGGTGTGTCTATGCTTTGGTGGCAGCGATACTATGTTAGTTGGGTATACCGATTCAGATATGGCAGGTGATATTGATTCCAGGAAGTCCGTTTCAGGATTCTTGATGACTTTTGCCGGGGGAGCCGTGTCCTGGCAATCGAAGCTGCAAAAGTGCGTGGCGCTATCTACCACAGAAGCTGAGTACATTGCAATCACTGAGGGTTGCAAGGAGGCTTTGTGGATGAAGAGATTCCTTGAGGAATTGGGTTTGCACCAACAAAAGTATGTTGTATTCAGCGATAGCCAGAGTGCTATTCACCTCTCCAAGAACTCGTCATTTCATTCGAGATCCAAGCATATTGAAGTGAGGTATCATTGGATTCGAGACGTTCTCGAGTCAAAGCAGTTGCACTTGGCGAAAGTACACACCAGTGAGAATGGTTCAGATATGTTGACGAAGACCTTGCCGAAAGAAAAGCTTGAGGCTTGTCGACGAAGAGCGGGCTTGTTGGAACCCACCGGATGAGCCGGAGGGGGAGTTTGTTGGGTCCGGCCCATCTTCGGGCCAAATTAAAAAAAAAAACGCGCAGCGAACAAATACATCTTCGCTGTCGGTGAGTTTTTTTCTTTCGGCTTTCGTTTTTCCTTCCTCTCTCGTTCAAGGCAGCACATCGCAAACGTGATTATCGGTTGTTCAATCTTACTGGCATCCGCTGGTTGTGACCAAGAGAGTGGACTCCGAGCTTCTATATATATTAAACCTCACGCCTTTTCTCTTCTGCAACTTCTCCATCGTTTATATGTGCTTGGCATGAATCGAAAGCAGCAAGTTTCAGAAGGATATTAGAAGAAAAAGGCCGAACGAACACTAACATTGTGTTTGCACAGCTTTTCAGATTTAACCCACGTCTCTCCTCTGGTGTTCATATATCTATTAAGGGAATGCTATTTTTTTTTGTACCTGCAGGGCAGCGGCTAAGTTTATGTTGTTAATGATGTTAACTCAGCTGTCTAAAAGTCTTCTGCTATGTTAATGTTGTTTTCACTCTCTGCTGATTTTTTTTTTCCCCCTTGCGTGCGGATGGTTCTTGATCTTTCATTGTGGTCTCTTGTGTTCTCTCTCTTCTTCTTAATTATTTCTACACTACATGGTGGACCCATTTTATCCAAATTAAATCTTCCTTTTTGTTTATTCTTTATAATATTTTAATAAAAAATAAAGTTATTCCAATAAGATAAACAAATGATACCTAGCCCACCAAAGGAGGTGGGCATGCATACTTTTTCCAATGTGACTTTAGGCCAAAATCTACCCATTTGGGAAGCTCCCCATAAGAACCTTCTATATACACTCTTAATTGCATTTATGATAGTTGAAAGCAGAAGAAATACTAAGAACCAATATTCTTCTATACCTTGAATGACAGTAAGCAATAATTCCAACCTTCCGTCAATTTAGAGTATTTTACTTGCCCATTGATATATAGCTGACATAATCTTTGCTAGTAATTGCATAAATTAGGTAGTGATTAATCTACTAAAGGATAATGAAACTCCAAGGAAGATAAACACGAAAAGGAGTTCCTTCTAGAAATTCAATATTTTCTATGATCTATTTCTTGTCTTTCCCTGTAACTCTCCCAAAGAATATATTCAATTTGGAGAAGTTTACATTCAAACCAAAGGTTACTGTGAATTTTTTTAATGCATTATAAAATGATATTAATCGAGGAGAAATCCCCTCTAGTGAAAATAAACAAATCATCCGCATATATTAAGTGAGAGATTTTTAAGGGAGAACAACCCAGATGAATGAAAAACCTTCTAAATTTGTTGCTTTCCCAAGTAGTCTATATAAGTATTCCATACAAATTGTGAAAAGATATGAGGACAATGGATCCTCTTGCCTTAACCCTTTTTCTCCTTTGAAAAGCATATGTAACTACCCATTTACAATAACCGAGAAAGAGGTGGTGGATACATATTCATAGATTATATCTATAAATTTCTTTGGAAAATTAAAGGTTATAAGCACTGCCTTTAGAAAGTTCTAATCAACCATATCAAAAGCATTTTGGAGATCAATTTTCAAGAAGTACCTTGGTGAAATTTTCTTCATTGCAAATCTCCTAATTAGGCTTTGTTCAAGGAAAAAATTATTTGATATTAATCTTCCTTTTATATATACAGCTTGGGCTGGGTTGATTATTTCCCCTAGGACTCTTCTTCTCCCTGTAGCTATAAGCTTGGAAATCGGCTTATATATCACTTTATAGCATGATATTGACCTATAGTGATTTATCAAGGTGGCATGGAATGTTTTAGGATTAATAATATATAAGCATGGTTGATTTGTTTTAGTATTCTTCCAGAAAGAAAGAAGCTTTTTATAGCACTCATAACAACATTTTCGATATGTTTCCATGCTTCCTTATAAAATTCTAGAGTGTAAGTGTAACCATCTGGACTCGAGGACTTTGCATTATCCATACTCAATAATGCATCCTTTATCTCTTCTTGTGTGAAATCTAAAAGTAGTAGATTGTGATCATCATCATATAGTATTCTCTCCTCGGTTATAACCTCTTTGGACATACTTACTTTATCCTTCGATGTACCGATTATGTTTTTATACTAATTAATGAACGAGCCTATTATCTCTTTGTATTAGGTAGTGTATGTTCCATCCTTTTTTACTATAGTCACTATCTTACTCCTTTGTAAGTTAACACTTGTCAAGGCATTAAAAAACTGTATACACCGATCACTGTGTTTTAAATATTTGAACTTTGCTTTTTGTCTAAGGAATAATAGTTCAACTTTTTCTAACTTCTTCATTTTAATTCTTAGAGTAGCCTCTTTTTCTTTAAGAATTATATTGGGTGAGTGTAAAATCCTCTCATATAGAGATTGGAGTTCATTTATGGTGAGACTTGCTCTTGCACTTATATAACCAAAGTGGTTATCATTTAGCTCCCCTAGGAGTTCTTTCAATATATTTAGCTTTTTAACTAGCTGAAATATTAAAGACCCTGGAAGCTTCTGCCTCCATGTATTCATTAATGTTTGAGTGAATTGCTTGTGCGTGAGCCATATATTGTAGAACTTTAAAGGAATCTTTCTTTCATGTGATCCCATCTCAGTAGATATTATGATCATGCAATGATCCGAAAAAAATACTTGAGGGTAGAAATTTAGTGTGACTATCAAGGCTTTATTTAGTCCATTCATAGTTCATCATTACCCTATCTAGTTTACTTGACATTCTTTTGTTTGTCTAGGTATAAAAAAAAGCCTGAAGAAGGAAGATCTTCAAGACTTAAGGAGGAATAACAATTGATTAAGTCATGGCACTCATATGTAGTAACCATTATACCTCCAATCTTATCTAACTCAGAGATGAAAGAGTTAAAATCTTTTATGACAGCCCATGTAGATGATTCCAATGAGCCCTCAAGGAGTAAGCTCTTCCAAAGTGCTCTCCTACTAGCAATCGAGTGGAGGCCATAAATGATTGCTAGTCTAAATTTGATTTTCTTCACCTTATCCAATATTTGTAGATAAACATGCTAGGGAGATGCGGATAATTCTTTAATTCTAGTAGTTTGGTTGTCCCACATTACCATTATTCTCAAATTTTAATGATATGCAAAATTATATAGCGAGTCAAATCTATTAGTTACAAATTCATCATCCAAGAAAGCCTCTTGGGTTTTAACTTTGTCTCAATAATGGTAAAGAAATCAATTATATAGGCCATAAATAGTCTAAGAACCTCTTTATGTTTTATTTTGCAGTTAAATCTCCTCACATTCCAACTTGCGATCTTCATATATTCGTGCATGTATTTCTTCTTGCAAGAAGTAGCACATTTGATTTAGGCATGTCCATCTAGAATTTCTGTATACAACCATGACTACTCATGATTTTTCAATACACATCCATGCACGCATGCTGCCACACATCTGAATGCACATCTAAGCACTTTGACATACATCCGAGGACACATCCAACACACATACAGCCAGGTACACATCCAAGCACACATCCAAACATACATACATACATCCAAGCATACATTTGAGCATACATCCAATACACATCACGACATACATCCGAGGGTACATCCCAACACACACCCAGTATACATTTCAACATACATCCAAGCTCACATTTAAGTACACATATTTTCGATACATACTCTTCCATGCATGAGTTATAGCCAACCCATTTATATATCCATGCCCCATTACATAATTACCGCACCACTTGACATAGATGGACCATACACTCAGGTGCTGGAACATAATTATTACATATCCCTCCCAGACATTCACAAATATATGTGTGTGAGATTCTAATAAATTTGAGCATTCAGTCAACCCACACAAGCACACATTCAAGCAAATCAAGCAAACATCCAATACTTCCACACGTAAAACTGCCAAGCAACCATCAAAGCATATAGTACCCCTGTATGTTTTCCAACTAGTATAGCTTCCTTGGATAGGCATGTATGTATGAGATATGAGAGACATCCTCAATACATACAATTTCAAAGTTACACTCTCTATAAGACTAGGTCTCACATTTCCCACCCATATAATTACAACAATATGTTCAATCCATGCAATTTCATGTGCATGGTCACATTAGGAAGCCCTGATACATCAATACATGATTCCCATATATTTTGATAGGCCATAAAAATACACCCCCAGTTTACAGCCCCTATGTATCTCATCCATGCATCCAAGAAAAGTCATATCTTCACATTATTTTCTACTTCCCCTTCCAGCAAACAATCATACATAATCTTACATTTACACTTTCCTTTTTTTGGAGAATTTAAGTTCTATGAGAAATCAAAATGGACCAAGTAGACCTTGGAGGAGTAGTTGGGTGTATGCTGTGGGATTGAGCGCACACTATGCTTTCCATTCCACTGTCATATAGATAATTTCATACCTTTCCATGCATTACCATATGACAACCATAGCAGCCCATCCCTAGGACTGCCATTGCCCCTCTCAAAAAATCCCTTAAATAGTTTATGCAGTTTGTAGGGATGCACCATTTGTGATACTTCCTACTGCATCCTCCAAAAATCCAAACATTCTCCCCTTACAACATAAATTAACCATAAATAACTCATCTTTTGAGAAGATGAGGGCTCCAAAAAAGTATCTTATACTGGGCCATGCGAGACATTTCTCCTAAGATACTTATCTTTTTTCTTATCTTTGTTTCTTAAATTTAAAGAAAAACTTTTCCTCAAAGCAGCTGAATCCCTTTTCTTTATCTTCCCTTTTACCATGGTTAAGCTATTTTTTCATCCTCTAAGTGCATAGTACCATAGTTTGTATATTTCCCTCTTTTTTCATATTGAAGGCCCAGTGGGGTTTGCTCCTTCGCTAGATCATCTTCTTATTGCAAGGGTTGTCACTCATCCAGCTTGGGATTGTTATTATCCTTCTCCTTCCTTCCAAAGCAAGAGCTTCTAGCCAAAGCACTTTGGGTTTTGAAGAGGATACACTATGACTTCATATTGTTCCTTCTTTTTTTTTTCCAGCAATTGTTTTTAGTTTGACCGAAAACTGAGAAAATTTTGCAATAGAGGGGGAGTTGTTCATACAATACTGATTGGTTAATTTTTGAACCATCCATAAAATTCAGAATAATTACATGTGGTAATTTCTCAATCATATTGATTTCTACTAGTACTCTTGCATACACTATTTTGGATATATTTGAAGTGAGTTTATCCATCTGAAAAGGGTGACCAATGCAGCTTGCCATTTTTCCTAACCCAATGGGGTTCCAAAGATAGATGGGAAAGTTAGAAGTGTTAACCAAAATCAGGATTGTTGACATCTTTTTTAAGCCATAATGAAATTTGATTGGGAGAGGCTTAAGATATAATGGCCTATCGTATACTAGGTAGGGTCTAGATTTCAACACCTCCACCTCTTCTATATTTAAAAATTAAAACTCTATCCATCCAATCGGGTATTGTATGGTTTGAGCTTTGGTTTTGTATTACACATCCATAAATCTTTTAAGTAATAGATGACATAAATTATTAGTCACAAAGTAACCTAAAACCCACAAGATAATTCTTCCAGTGCTCTATGCCTTGGGTTAAATCATCAATATCAAAATAAGTATTACAAGGCTATTTTATTGGAAAAATATGGGAGTTTGGTTGTATTGGTCAAGGTTATGTTTCTAGAAAACAAACTACTTCATGGAACTTTTTTCTTTCCATATGTTTTAGGTGGTTCCATGGAAGAAACTATGGCCTCGGCCTCAATTCTATTATTCTTTTGTCCTTTTATGGTTTTAGATTGATTGTTTCTAAAAATAGAAGTTTTCAATCTTACGTCTCCAACACTAAAGCTCTTAGTCTTTGAAACCCCTTTTGAATCAGAGCATATGTTATTATCAATAGAAGGATTTTTGCTTGTTACTCGATTTTAGACAATTCAAGTTTCTAATCCTTCATATTCAGTAGAGAGCATATCTTTTTTAATGAAATTCTCCTTAGAATTCATATCATCAGTGTTTTTTTCATTACTATATTATTTCTGCTAATATTTGCTGCCAGATTTTTCTTCATGAGATTTTTATCATGTAATCGCTCATTAGAACATTGATTTATAAAAAGAAATTCATTTGAATCACAAGATATCTTACCATAAAAAACCTTATATGTTCCATCATCTTCGATGATATATTCCATCGCATCAAAATCATTCTCTGAACAACCCAACATTCTTCTTCTTCTGTTAGGCTTTGAGAATTCATCATTTTCATTATGTGTGACCGTGATATGGGGCTCAACATTGATAATGCTTTCTATAGTTCTTAGGTTCTTGTGATGTGTAATGGGGTTAAGTTTATCAGGCGATCCTGTGGTGCCCATAATATATGTGTAATGATGTGTGAGAAATAGTTCTAAGTCCGGAACCTATTCTTCCACACTCCTTTTATGGTATCAACTAGGATTTGTGAAGGTTGGGATGGATTTGAGGGAGTTTCTGGAAGGTTTTGGGGAGGAAAGAGGGAGGAGAGAAATAAGATTAGTGGGGCGTGTTTTGACAACATGTGCCCTTTGATATACTGGAATGCAAGTTCTTTAATATACATTCCATTTTCAAACTTTCTAGCAACTTAACGATAGTATTCTCACTCACTCAATGGAGATTGGAGCATAATATAACCAATATAAATAAATGTGTTCTTGCACTCCTTGACTTACATGATTCCTACAAGTTAATTGCAAATTTTGGAAATTTAACATGTTGATAGGGACATACTTTAAACTCTTCCCTCTTCAAATTGAGTTTGGGAAAGAGAAATAGGCATTCAGCAAGGACCTATGAATAATGTTACTCATTTTTTAGTATCTAGTAAGAAGGTAGCAAGAATTAACATTTTCAATTACATGATGACATTTGATATCATTATAGAAGAACTTAAAAGTTAAGAAAAAAATAAATAAGTAAAGATCATGAAATTTTATTTTCTCAAGGAACATACCATATCTAATATATTGGGATGAATATCTATGTAGATAATAAAAATATTGACTACACAAGAACCATTAAATATATGCTAAACCTCAACACTCCTAAAGTGAAAATGACAAATCATTCTTGCAATCCATATACTTAAACATATATATATATATATATATATATATATATATATATATATATATATATATATATATATATATATATATAATGATTATTTTTACTTCTTGAAAATAACTCTCTTATGCACCGCTAAAATTTTATTCTTGAAGAATAGTTGAGAGAGAATGTTTAATATAAGAAGACAAATAGCCACTTCTTTGCTAACATATTATTTTGATCTTGTATTTCCTTTTCCTGACCACAAAAACACATACAATTAGTCATTAAAACGCACCACTCCTACTTAACTCGACGATAAAATAAAATAATAACTATAGATTCATCTTTTGCTATAACTCAGAGATGGGAACATGTATCAGTAGGTTCTACAATAATAGCAAAGAGAAAACAACATATTAAATGTGTAAATTGTTAGGTATCTGAATCCTTTCTCATGATAATGTGTATGAATTAAATCATTTGCATTTTGCCAGGAAGAAGATGAGGATGTGGGCCCTTTTCCTCCTTTGCCATAAAAACCAAAATAATATAAAAAAAAAGTAAAATGCATCACATCACTTTTAAAAAGGTGATGTGATGCTTTCTTCTAATTTTAAATCATTATTAAAGATTATCTCGATTTATTATATATATATATATATATATATTATTTAATTTGCTTTTAATTTATATCTATTAATCTAATTTTTATAAAATCAATTAATATGGCTTTAATCAAATCGATTACTCTGATTTTATATACATATATACTCTTAACAAATAAATAATATATTTAATTATAATTTTAAAACTTATTTCTTATGGTACTAGATAAGACTATGAAAGGATCCTTGGTTAAAATAAGATTTGAGCTTCCAATGTAAATTATGTTGTATAATTTATATTAATTATAATTAATTTTACTATACAATTATAATTATACTCTCACTTACTCAAAACAATTCAAGCTTGTTATTATTTAACAATTATTAAATTCTTCATATTAATATTACAGATACTCATTAATTAAATTAAATTACTAAGTTTTATTTTTACAATCTATTATTTTTTTCCTTGAGACTTTTCGCTTAACTTATTTGATATGTCAGATTAAAATTCACCTATATGGTTTGATAATATCAAAACCTATATGAATCCTCAATGAGACATCATCAATCCTTTTGATAAGATACAAATTCCAATAATAATTAATATTCATCATACGGTTGATAAAGTTATCCACCTTTAACAAAATAACATTTGAAATAATTTTTTTGATACAGTTAATAAAGTCATCATACAGTTTATAAATTTTGTATAGATCACACTCTTTATGAATCAAAGTAACTATAAAAAAGTATATATATTTTTTTTAATCATTTGAAAATGAAGAGTAATAATGTTTACAATAATGATGAAGCTTTTTTATTTTACAACTCAATATAAAATAATCACATTGTGGTGGCCCCATTCAATTCACACAAGTATACTAGTACAAAAAATTAGAATTTTATCATACACTATAGTCAAGACAAACCTACTAAAATCTTATGCTATAATTTTATCAATGGTGTATCCAACATCATCTAGATTATGAATAGTAGTAGGCTTATATTCTACAAGAATTGATATTTTGATCATATGTGCATAAGTCAAACTCTACTCACCTAATCATCTGCTACGTATAATAAGAACACGTGCACATCATTCTTAAATGCAAACTCGACTCATTACAAATTCAATTATATTTCAAACAACAAAATACTTTCAACAAAGGTTTATAGCAATCAAAAAGCTTTCAGTATTAACTTAGTTCCAATGATAAGTCATTAAAACAAACCACACTTAGTTAATTCAACATGAAAATAAAATAATAAATGTAGATTCATCTTTCTCTACAACTTTGAGATGGATAGATGTATCAGTAAGTTCTGCAACAATACCAAAAAGAAAATGAGGTGTTCAATGTGTAAATAATGCCGCGTGATGCATACAACTCAAATGACATACATTTCCTGATCAAATATGCTTTGTGGTAGCATCAAGATGATGTTCCAACCTATGTAGCTCTTTCATGCTCATCATACATAAATGATTTACCAAATAGTTCCTAGCTAAGTTCACAATTTGTATTACAAAATTTTTTTATAAAGAAGTAACATAAATTAAACCAACTTAAAATGTCTTTGATGATAAACTTAGATAGCGTCTATGGTTGCTCTCTAGAAGTTCGAGATTAATAATCAAGAAAGTGGATCTATTAAAAATGATCATTTTATCTCTTGTGGAAGTAGTAATCTTATCATATCCTAGGTCTTTGTTATCATGTGACTATTGGATGACTTGAGTATCTCATCAAGCTTAGTCCATGCAACAAAAATGAATGTTTTATTTTTCAGAATTTTTACCTTGCTTAGTCTTTCTATCGATGACTTATAGTCATCATTTGATATCTTTATATCATTTCACTCCTCTATGTTTTCAATCTCTACTAGGATAGCAATCATCTTTTCTTTAAATTCTTTCACGAGATGGACTTTTGATGACTAACTCTTTTTGTAACTCATTTTTTGATCATTCAAGCATTTTATATTTTCCACTAAATGCAAAATAGACTTTCTTAATTTTTTTTTATTTCTTAAAATAAAGCTCTTCATAATATTTACAAATGTTAGTCAACCAACAGCATGATAGTTTTCTTGGCAATGAATATGGATGCTCTTACTCTAGGGTTGTGAATTTGACCCTCAAGAATGTTGGACATGAGCCCTAGGATGGTTTTCAGGTTTGGAGGGGAAAGGAGGAAGAGAAGTGGGATAAAAAAAATTACAATTGTTTATCATAACATCTCTTCCTCACATGCAGAACTTTTATCTTAACTATCTAAAAAGTCTAGAGATATAGAAATTTCTATATATCTTTATTCTTTGCCTTGTGACAAAGAGCTTGACAACTCTTCAATTGTCTTCCCATTCTTCTTCCATGATTTTAGGCATTTAGAGGTGGAATAGTCATACTTTGACTACAAATAGAATTTCCCATGCTCAAGCCAACATTGATATGGTTTTTTGTAGTGGATATCACATTAGTGTCAATCCTATCCTTAAGCAATTTGACCAATTCATTTATGTCACCTAGAAGCTTTTTTATTATTTAATCATATAAATCTTTTTAATTCACGGAATATGCTATATGTTCCTTATAAAATGCACTGGAACATGTATGCCTTGGCTGATAAAATAACATTTATTTCTTTCGAATTCAATCCACTAAAGTTTTTCTTATTCTCATTACCTGATTGATTTCAATAAAATCTCTTTAATATAATTTAACATGGCTGGAAGTGACGAGCCTTTTAGGACATGTCCATACATATTTTTCAATAAGTTTTAAGGGAAATTTCATTCATACATTATAATAAGATTAATTAGATCCATCAAACATGGGTATATAAATATAACGCTTTCAAAATATCCCTAAAATGAACAAAAACTTGTTACCTAATATATATACGAAAAGCTAGAAATACCAAGAAGATAACTAGGCATGTATCCCACCATCATAATAATTTGCAGTTATAGAATATGAATCCAATATCTTCAAGAGGTGAAGGATGGCTAACACATAATTTGGCCCACACTTATACCAATAAAAAATTATTAGAGTTTATTTGATTTTGAAAGCCATACACAATAACCAATAAGCCAAAAAACAATAAGCGTAAACAAATACGCGTAAACCACACATTTTAAATCAATAAGCATAAATCAATAACCAATAAGCATAAACCACACATTTTAAATGTAATAAAAAATATTAGTTCAATTCACACATGTACCCCCAAACTATGTCACAACATATACACATGCCTATCAAAATATTTATTCGATAAAATAGATACAAAATAAGAGCAAAGTAAAGAAAACTCCCTTGTGGGTAGTATTACAGATATGGAAAAACACATTGCCATTTTTTCTATTCAAAAGCTTAAAAAAGGGAGGAATGTTTTCCAAAATCCTCTATTCCCTCACTCTCTCTCTCTCTCTCTCTCTCTCTCTAATCCACACCCCCAAAAATCTAAGATTTATGATTTTGTTCTTGAATTTTTATTTACTATAATTGTACATTCAACAAGTTATATTCTTGGTTCAAAATATATTCTTTGGTGTGAAATTATATACGAATATGTGAATGTGTAGATAAAGGTTATAGTATTTGTGATTATTTAATTATTTTTCTAGATATTATATTTGAGTTTATGTTGAATTTTTTTGTTGAAAACATAGATACACCATTTTACTAAATATATATGATGGAATATAAATAAAATACTATTTATATTTTCAGAAATTAAATCTAATAAAATTGATTTTATAAAAATCAAATTCTAGACGGAAATTATATCAAATGGAATGGGCCAATTTAAAAACTGAAAAAATAATCTTAATTTATATGATTGGAAAATTAAAACTTTTATTGTTCTCGAAAAATTATATACCTAAAACTTAATTAGTTTTAAAATAACTATCACCTGATGGTCTTCTTAAACAAATGGCATCAAAGTTTGGTATCAGATACCAACACAAGATACATCCACACAAGATCCTTAAGACAATAAAAAAGCACACATTTGCAAAATATCCCAAATTTCCTTTATTAAACTAAAATGAATGAAGGCATATTTAAATATCTACTTAAAATATTGATATCCTAGTTAAATACCTATCTATCTCAAGCATTTGTGAGAAAATAAGCTCCAAAATTATTTTATCATAAGTTGGAACAAATTTTGGTGGAACATGATTGGAAAAATAAACCAATAAAATTTATTCCATATACTTCTAGAACACCTCTTATTATATCCTATTATTTAAATGAATTATAATATAAATGACTTAGACTACTTATTAAATCATCTTATTTGAACTCATTAGAATGCTGAATACTAGGGACATTCCATACTAATGAAACTTGTCTCACTCTCATCTGACCTTTTTTGAACAAGGAATGGTTACGAATCATTTCTAAAAATATTTCTAGATACTTTCTAATATCATCTTCTTCAAATACATTTGAATGTGGAACAAACCATAACAAAATAAAGAAAAAGAAAAATTGATTTGTGATTAGGAAAAAAAATTATTTTAGATTTATGATAAATACCTAGACTCATATGACCCTTTTTAGGTGTTATTAAATATTTATGTCATAGGATGGTTCTTCCTTAAAGAATCATATATGAGCATGTCATTGAAAGTATTGATGTACAATACAGTTCTTTCATTGAAGCTTAATATTCATCATCTTAGGTAATTTTGGATGATGCTTTTAGAATAAACATAATTGAAGGTTTAACTTAAAGGTGATGAATAATAAGCATCATTGAAAGAAGGTAATCTATAAATTATAATAAAGAAACAATTTTTTTGCCCTTGAATATTGATACATTTTCACATCCTTATTTCAATATACATTACATCCTTTAAGTTTGTTTAGGATCCAATGGCATATCCATATACATTACATGCTTCATCTTTGTGTAGTAATACAATGGCACATCAAAATTTTTTCAAGGATACAAATGTTATAAACATTTATAGTATAAGTCTACACAAATCATTATGGAATAGAAAGGCATCCTTTCGATTGCCACCAAGATGTAACTTAAACTATTTTTATGTCTCTTTAACCATTTGTATGTATGCATGCCCCAATTGTCCTTTAAATTGCAATTTATTTGTTGTGGCTTGGAGAAAAACCAATACCAAAATTTTCACAACTACCACCCCCAAATTATGTATTGCTGTACTAATTGTTTCATAATTAAGACTAAAAACCTATGCCATCTGTTTGGAAAATGATGTGTGCCGACCTTGCTTTAGCCCAAAAATTTTTAGCAAGTCATCATCCACACAAGCCTCAACAAAATCTCTCAAGAAAATATAATGTGATGAAGGTTATTTTCAAAGATTAAAAAAAGGGCAAGTGCAGATTATCGTATCCGAGTAATAATGTTTTGGAGTTTGGACTTCCCGTTGCATGCTCTCTCCTCGCATAATTGTGAAGATTCAATGTGCTGGTTGTTCTCACATTTGGGGAACATATATTATAAAAATAAATAGTTAAAGCATATTTACGTAATGACTTGTCACCTTTTTGGTATTGTGATGTGTTCTCATTGTGAACTATCAACCTTTTTTATGGACATTTTTAACATGTTCATCCCACTAGCTATTACCAATGATTGAATTTTTCTACAAATTATGTCAAACTCAAGCCACTCATGCAAGTCGTAAACAACTAACTCCTTGATAAAATATTAACTAGGTTAAATCAGTAGTTGAAGCAAAATATTTACTAGTTTTATTAGTAATTGAACATTCAAGCATGCAACTTTACATAAACTAGAGACCTTGATAAAACATATTCAAGAGAGTGAAGGGGAAATAGTTATGTGATGCTTTATTTAAGTAACGAAGATAGCATCCATAGCCCGCTGACATCTTATGCGGCCCATCACGTTAATACAACAAAATATAAATTTATAACTATTAAATGAAGGAAATTAAATACTAGTTCAACATAAAATAAAGTTATATCAAAGTAACACCACCAAATAATTTTTATAACTTATAAATCAAAACAAATTAGATATTTAACATTTTTTAAAAAATTATTAATAAAGAAGAAGAATAAGCTACAAATATTTTTTTTCTTGTTGCATATCAACACTTCAAACTTTTAAACTTTTACTAGTCAACATATTTTATGAAAAAACATACATTAAACATAAATAATACTTCAAGTATTTAAATAGGTAATAAAAGTTAATGTTTGATTGATTTTAATTTTTAGCTTTTTTCTTTGATAATAATTAATTGGGTTACCAAAATAACACACTCAGTTCGCACTTTGTCAAGTTATCTTCATTATATGAATTTTTCCTATTAAACTAATAATTGAGTATAAATACATGATGATTAGTTGAGTTAAGAAAAAAATATCATTAAAAATACAAAAAAAAATTATTAATAAATACAAACCTTGATAAAAAAAAAGACTTATCATCAATGATCTCTTCCATATATGGAAAATTGTGTTTTGGTGCACTCATCCCAAAATATTAAAAAAAAAGAACCCATATTTTAATATTTGAAAAAAATTAAATCAAACTCTTGACAAATTGAAATTTAGTGCACTCATATACAATAATCTTAAATTACCCTTCAGTAATACTCTTACTTGCCCCTCTCCCCTCACCTTCTCCCCTCATCCCTGCTCCATGAAAGAGCTCGATGGAGCTCCACGAGCTTCTAGTAGATCCTCGATGAAGCATCATGAGCTTTCTGTAGGTCCTCGATGGAGCTCGAGAAGCTCCACGATGGAGCTCCAACGAGATCCATCAAGCTTCATGATGGAGCTCGTTGGAGCTACTCAATATCTAACGAGGAGCTTCTCAAGCATCATCGTGGAGCTTGGCGGAGCCCCTCGAGATCCATTATAGAGCTCGCTGAAGCTCAATGAGCTCGATCAT